>CAUYON010165140.1:0-26931 GCA_963573935.1 Arctocebus calabarensis
TGTGCGTTCCTCGACCTTGTCTCTTGACTCAGCTCCAAACCGTTGGCTTTCTTGCTAAATTTCTGTCCTTTAACTCTCCTTCTGGACAGGAGCGTCTGCAGAAAGCTGGCTACAGACCGCCATCTTGGCTCCTCCCTCCTATTTTGAGTTTTGAGAAATACATATAGCCAGGTAATTGCCACTAACAAAGCATAGCACATTTCCATCACCCAGAAACGTTCCATGTAATCATTCATGGTCAAGTCTGCATCCCTTATGTCAGCCTCAGTCACTGAAGGTGTTTCTTCCAGTAAAGACTGTAATTGTTTCTCTGGAGCTTCATTTGAATGACTCAGGCGTACTTCCTGTACTGAATCTGACTTCTTTCTCCCTCAACATACGGCATTTGAGATCATTTATGTTGTACTGTTGTATCAGAGGTTCATTAATTTTTATTGGTAATTAGCCTTCACCTGTATGTTATGCTAATGCATTTATTAATTCACCCGTTGATAGCCATTTGCTTTGTTCCCACATGTTGGCTATGAGGAATAAAAAAGCTATAAATGTTTGTATAAGTGTCATGTGTGAGCATATATTTCTATTTCTCTTGAGTGAAAATTTAGAAATGAAATCTCTGACTTACATGGTGGATGCCTGTTTAAATGTATAAGAAACTGCTAAAATGCCATTTTAAATGATTGTCGCTATAAAGTTTCACAAGCAATGTATGTTAGTAACCAGCTATCAATATTAGTATTATTAGTCTTAGATTTATTGGATTCACTGTGGTGTCTCAGTATAATTTTACATTTCCCTGATGACTAATGATACTCTAAACCCAATTTTCTGGGGAAAAAAATGTAAAAATGATAGTATTTCCTTGGAAAATAATTTATAGAATTTAACTGTGATTGTTTCTGGTAGTGGATGTTCTTTGCAGTAACATATATAAATTATAGATTCACTGCTTACATATATTTACTATATACACATACATATGTATATATACATATATGTAGGTTTAGCTATATTCATATATATTTTTCTGAAAAAGTTTTATTTGGGGTTTGTTTTTGAGATGTACATTTCATATAGAATTGAGGATTGCAATCATATTTTTCAGTAGATTCAGGATATTATTCCATTAACGTTTTAATTGTATGTTTTCCTGTGGCAAAATTAAGTCAATTTTTATCTAGGTTTTTCTTTTTCTTTCTTTTTTTTTTTTTTTTTTTTTTGAGACAGAGTCTTACTTTGTCACCCTTGATACAGTACTGTAGCATCACAGCTCACAGCAACCTCAAACTCTTAGGTTTAAGTGATTCTCTTTCCTCAGCCTCCGAAGTAGCTGGGACAGGTCCAGACACAACACCCAACTATTTTTTAGAGATGAGTCTCACTCTTGCTCAGGCTGGTCTCAAACTCCTGAAATCAGACAATCTACCCACCTTAGCCTCCTAAGTGCTGGGATTATAAGCATGAGCCACTGTGCCCAGCCCTTAGATTTTTCATATACAATTTGAATTTTTTTGGCTAACATTAGCTTTTTCTCTTTATTAGTGTGTTTTAGTAATTTTTGATGTATTTCATATTATATTTTTGTAGGTCTTTAAAATCTTGCTGAATGTTATCCTAGCATAGTAATTGTATTCAAATTTGAGGATTTTTTAAGCCCATATTTCTTCAAATTTTTGCTTCTCTTACCCCACTGTGTTTGAAGCTACTTTTCTAAGTGTAACAGACAAATTCATTTTGTTCTGTAGGTCATTGATGCTATATTAATTTAATTTAATTTTATTTCTTATCATAAGAGATTCAGGTGTGATGTTTTACGTGTTGTTAATCTCATCTAATTAAATTTTTTTTATTTGAACCCTTTATTTTTCAATTTTAAAATTTCTATTGTTTGTTTTTTTTAAAAAATGTCCATTTACTTTTGTGTTTTTTTCATGTTACTCTTTACATATTTCTACATATTTATAACAGTTGCTTACTGCATTTTCTAGTTCCATCATCTATGTCATTTATGGTTCTATTTCTACTATTTTCTTCTGCTTTGGGATACATTTTTTCACTTCATGTTATGTTAGACATAGATTTAATATGGGCAAAAGTCAAGATTCTTTTCTTCCTTTTAAAAATGTTAAGCTTTGGGCTCGGCGCCTGTGGCTCAACGGGCTAAGGCGCCAGCCACGTACACCTGAGCTGGCGGGTTCGAATCCAGCCCCCGGGCCCTCCAAACAACAATGATGGCTGCAACCAAAAAATGACCGGGCGTTGTGGTGGGTGCCTGTAGTTCCAGCTACTTGGGAGGCAGAGGCAGGAGACTCACTTGAGCCCAGGAATTGGAGGTTGCTGTGAGCTGTGATGCCACAGCACTCTACCCAGGGTGACTGCTTGAGGCTCTGTCTAAAAAAAAAAAAAAAAGTGTTAAGCTTTGTATTTATTGGCTGGAAATCATTACTTAAAGATCAATGTCATCCCTTTTGAGTCATTTTTTAAACCTTTGCTAGCACAAATCTAGAGTTGCCTTCAGTTCATTTATATTTTGACCAAATTACCAAGGTGTAGTCCCCTCTAGGGACAAATAATCTCCTGAATATGCTAAACGGTCACCCAGGAACCTCCGCCCTGGCTGGGTGGAGTTTAGCATATTTTTCTTAGAACTTCCCTTACATGAACTCTGGAAACTTTTGCCTTTCAGGTACTGATTGCTCGTACCTGGCCTCATGGAGTTCCTTTCACTCTATACTTGCCTTTGTGAGTGAGACTCAGCAAGGATGCGAAATGGTTCTTTGGTCAAATTTCTGAAGGTCTTTACTGCACAGCTTCCTCTCTTCTACAACGCTGCCTCCACCACTCTGGCTGATTCAGCCTTTTCCCCCTTCCATTTACATTCCTCACCTCTGAAAGGTTACAGGGTTCCTTTTGGGTTTACCTTGAAACATTGTTTTAAGCAGCCGGATAGGAAAGACCAAGAAATGTTTCAAATAACCCTGCAGTGTTTAATTCAAAGATGGCTTGAGATACAAGGGGGAAAAGGGAAAATCTTTAATATAATGCCATTTTCAGAAGTACTTCACAAGACTATTTCAAATGCATGAAAAGAAAAAATAAATAGATTTTAGAAGATTTTCTAAGGGTATCCTGGAGTAGGTTCAAGACAGTATAAAAGGATCCTTGTTCTCTGTTTGTAAATGTTCACAGACCCAAAAGAAGGGAAATAGAAAATGTGAATTGGAATGAGAAAATCGGCAATTTATAAAATCTCCAAATGTGGCTGCACATTTCAAAGAGACATAGAAGATTATAAGCCGGGTATAAATAGTAATTAATTTATGATCCCCCAGATAAAATAAAAGTGTCTGATTGTACAAGAAGTAAAGGAAAATATTAAAAAGGCAAATCTCGGCTCGGTGCCTGTGGCTCAACGGGCTGAGGCACCAGCCATGTGCACCAGACGTTCAAATCCAGCCCGGGCCTGCCAAAAAACAATGACGGCTGCAACCAAAAAAATGGCTGCATGTTGTGGCGGGCACCTATAGTCCCAGCTACTTGGGAGGCAGAGGCAAGAGACTTGCTTGAGCCCAGGAATTGGAGGTTGCTGTGAGCTGTGATGCCACAGTGTTCTATCCAGGGTGACGGCTTGAGGCTTTGTCTCTTAAAAAAAAAAAAAAAAACAACAAAAAAACGCAAATCTCAAGGCTTGAAAGTAAAACCTAAATGAGGTGAAATGGACTCTGTTTACCTTTATTTACAGAAAATACTCAAAAAATATGAAAATAAATTAATAATCCTAGTTTCATTCAAAATGTCTTCCTATAGCTATTAATTTCTGAACTTTATCAGAGGAAATTCCTTTATTCTCTGTGATAGAAACCATGTAACTTTTATGTGTGATGACCTGATCTGGACACTGAACTTCCAGATAAAATAAACCATGAGAGAATTGCTTTTAGAAGTCCCTTAAGTATCAATAAATGAGCAGATTCTAAACAATCTAGACATGATATTATCTATATTGTATATGAGTCAAGAATTAGCTATTGTCAAATAACCCTAGAAACTCAATAATAACTGAAGTGCAGAATCATTAAAAAGGAGTTATACTAATGTAGATTAATTCTTCTCAGAATATTATAAAGTTTTGGTTTTATGTATGCACAAAAAAGTAGGTCATGCTATAACTATGTGAAATCAGCAATATTGCACAAAGATTCACAATGAATCTTCTCAGAATATCATAAACTTTTTCTAATGTACATGCAATCATCAGGTTATGCTCCACAGCTTTAAACTCAGCAATACAACATGCAAATTGCCCATTATAGCCCATCAACTGGATCAGTGGCTGTGAAACAGCCTCCATATCTCAGAGGAATTGTACCCTTAAATAAATTAGTCAAAGATGTCTTTCAATAATCTAGTCATCTCACATGTAGTACAATTTGTATTAAAACATATCAACTTTCTCTTTCGTTTTATTACAAACCTCTTGCTGGTGAAGGTGGAGGATGGTTATATTTCTACAGGATGAGAAGTGCCCGTGCCCAAAACAAAGATTTTGAGTAATCTGATACCAGATTTTCATTTAATTTTTTTTTTTTTGGATTTTCTATTCCATTATTCACTACTAATGCCCCTTATGCAAGAACCTCTCTAGAACAGAATAACATATCCATGAAGAAATTCAAGAATTCCATCACAGACGTTCTTCAAAGAACAGACAGGTATCATCAGCTTGCAAGATCTACAAGGATGTGATCACGCGAAGCCACAATGGCTATCTGATGACATCAAATAATCTTAAAGAGACATTTGGTAAAATACTCTCTGAAGCAATCTATCACAATATTGATAAAATGTTCATGATTTGTAACCCCAATGGAGAGATTTTCTTAGGATGTATCTTACACTATTTTTCACAGGTTTTTAATCATATGCTAAAGGAAAGATTGGAAATAAGTAAACTGTTTTTAACAAATTTAATCATGTTTTAGAACAAAACTCAAAACATTTACTTAATGGCAATATATATATATATCCCAACAAGGTAGACTTTGCAATGTTCTGTAGTGAATGTAAACTCTCAAGATACGTCAAAGAAGCAGAAAAATGTGACCTATAATGAGGAACAAAATCATCCCTTTCTGTAAATCTTTATTTCCATCTGTTGTTATTTTCCTTCTGCCTGAGGGAATTTCTTTAACATTTCTTGCAGCTCAAGTCTGCCAGTTGCCTTTAAATTTAGTTAGGAAGGACCAGAGTAAACTTTGTCCTATGGGTAATTTTGCTCCAAAAATTGAGGCAAAAATTGTCTGAATGCAGGCAGTCCCTGGATTATGGATGAGTCATGATCTATAGGTTTGTTCTTAAGTGGAACTTATAAGTAAGTTGAAACAGATACCTTTACCTATTATCTGTAATAGCCCCCATCTGTGCAGAGCGTATGTCATTTGGATGATGTATCTTGGGGAATTACTGTAATAGCCTCCATTTGGAAGTGTAAGTTGTATGTAAATCAGATGTTAGTAACACAGAGACTGTTACTCTACTTGATACCCTATGAATTATTAGAATTTCCACTCTGGTTGGCGGCAACTGGCATTTTTTTATTCAGCCCTACATGAATACAAGGATTATTGCATCTAATTTTCGTGCACTTCTTTTCCCAGTCTCAAGTTGTTTCCTTGTGTTCTTGTGCTGATTAGTTTTTGGTTAAGACCCTACGGGGAACTCCTCCAGATTTCCGAAACTCTGTCCCTGTGCAATTTTTTCCTCTTTGATACTCGGCACTGCAAATACTATCAGCCTTGGCTTCTCTGCATCGCCCACTATTTCTTCCCAAGCCAGTGACACTATCTCACTTTTATCTTTCTGTGCTCCATGAATACCTCTCCAGACAGTCAACTGGGGTAATCAGAGAGCTTACCTTGTTTATTTTCTACCTCTAAGCTACTATTTTCTCATTATCTCTATTCAATGTCTTAAAAGCCTCTATTTTATGCAAAATATTGAAAGTGATAATATTTTTTCACTTTTAAAAATATTTAGGGGCAGGAAATGTAACTATTCCTTGTTACTCCATATTGTTCAGGAGTTTAAGTCTTGAAAGGAGGCTCTTATGATTCGCCTACATTTTAATATATTTAATTTTTCTTCAATGAGCAAGGAAAGATACTTAAAGAAACATAAACCTCGCATTAGTATTCTTTCCATCTCTGATATTCATTTACTTACATAAATCCCACTGGCTATGAGCCAATTAGATAGCAGATGGTTTAGTTTAAATCAATTAAATTGAATGATATGTTCCATGATAACTGGGACTATCAAAGTGTGTGTCCAAAAAGCACTGTTCTTTTAACAACATTCCTTTATGCTTGCAAAAGTCCTTGAGCTCAGCTCAGGTTCACCTTCAACATTTATCATCATTACTAATCTTATGCTTCTTATTTATTAATAGAAAGTGGCTAAATGAGTGAAAAGTATTATTGGTATTCATCTTATCAAATATTTATTACTAGCATTTTAGCATTTTATTTAATTTTTTAAAAAGCTACACTTGTATGATTATGAGGTACTAAGTGATGCTATGATGCAGGTACACAATGTGGAATTAGTAAATCAAGGTAGTTAACCTATATATTGTTGCAGGTAGACAAGGCCTGATGGAGAAAAAGAGCTCCCAAATACCATGTTTATAAGAGGAAGGGCTTTATTCAGCCAGAACTTGTGGTCTAGAAGAATTCAAAATGGTCACACTCCCCCTACTGGCCTGGTCTTTTCCTTTTATCTTTAGTCAGAAAGTTCCAACCTATAGGTATTGTTCTCATTGGTCAGTTTGAATCAAGTGACAGATGCTATTCCAGTCCCCAAAGAACTACAGGATTTCACAGAAGTAGAAATTTCCAAGTTCCAGTAAGTTAAGTCCTCGAATTCCCGAGAGCTGAGTCACCATGGACAGGACCCTGCAGGTGTATCCTGTGGTCTCCTTGAGAAGACCTGTTCTCCTAGACCTCACCCTTCTCGGGTATCCTCTCTCAATGTCCCCTTCAATACTTATCATTTCTTCCTCCTGTCTAACTGCAAGTTCAGACCCTTTAACCATTTTCCCCACCCCCACCCCTCTGGTAACCACTCTGCTTCCATGAGGTCAATTGTTTGAGATTCCACAAGGGACTTTGTCTTTGTGGTCTTTGTCTTTGTGTGCCTCCCTTATTTTACTGAGCATAATGTCCTCCACTTCATCTGTGTAGCAGCAAAAGACAGGAATTGTTCTTTTTAATGACTGAATAGCATTTCATTGGGTAGATATACCACATTTTTAAATCAGTTTATCTATTGATGGACACTGAGGTTGATGCCTGCGTCAGAGCACAGCCAGGCCCAGGTAGAACAGCCTCCCTGGGGAGGACCAGCCAGGCAAGGTGCCTCTGTCGTTAGTGAGAGCCTCACCCTGTGACCTGGAGGGGGAGCCAGAGAGGAACTGCGGTAGCTGCGCCAGCAGGGGGCGCCCACTCTGCTGGTGCTGCGGCTGCGTGCACAGCCTGTCCCACTCCACCAGGCTGCATGCTTGGGCCGGGCGGGGGCACCCAGTCCCAGCTTCCCTCTATCTGCCTGGCAGGGGCAGATATGCAGCCTCTCAGCCCCCATCTTCCCTCCCTGACAAGTAGGCGGGAGTGGCTTGGCTTGGGAGGAGACTTCCTCCCCGGCCTGGCCCCCAGCTTTTGTTCTCCATAGGACAGAAGACTAAGGGACAAGGCTAAGGGCGGAGTCTAGGAGCCAAGTTAGCTCTGGGACTGTTCCCAGGTTGGAACAAACAGGGAGGAGCTCCGAGAGACCTCACACTGATCCGGGCCTATTGGTTCCAAATTTTAACCCCTATGGGTTCTTAGGGAAGGTTTGAGAGAGGAAGGTTCTATGCTTCTTAAGTTTTGTTATGTAACCCCAATCTGTCAGTTACCCCAAGGGTGGGAGGCAGTAAATGCACGTTACTCCGCATTTGTTATCACTCCCTCATCAGCTAGTCACTGTGCTCATTTTTTGCACTGGAAGCCAAGAACCAGGGAATATCCTCCTTCAGACGGATGGAACAGGACCAGGCCAAATTTTAAGAGAAAACTGAAACTCAGCGGGGTAAACTGAGGATCTTAAGTAATTTTTTTTTTCCAGGGAAGAACCTAAATTTTGCAAGTGAATTACATGTTTGGGAAATGGAGACAGGTATCTAAATATCTGCTAGGGTTTACTAGACTCTTTTTTTCTTCATTGAATTTGGACAATGATTATTTTACCTTCATAAAGATTAAATAGAGGTAAACCACATTCCATCCCACTTTCCAGAGAATTTTGGGGAGAATCTCTCTAGCTTTGAGCAGAGAAGAACAAAAAGCAGGCAATCTTCTCCTGAAAGGATTTACCCGTTAGATGATGCCATTTGGATGTTCAGCCCAACTCACATCACTAAGATTTACAATTTATTTTTTTAAGTTGGCATCTAGTAATTGCACGTATTTATAGGATATGTAGTGACATTTTGATACATATAGTATTTAGTGATCAGTTCAAGGTAATTAGTATATCTGTCATCTCACAGATATGCTCTTTACCATTTCTTTATGTTAAGAACATTCAATATCCCCCGCCTAGTTGTTGTGAAACTATGTAATGTGTTGTTAAATGGTTAAACCAGTAGTGAGGCCTAAGGATCATTGAGAGATACGAATACAAATCATATCTAAAAAAATGTATTTTATCCTAGGTTTCAGGTTTTCATCACAATTTCCTTTTATAGGCAATAAAAGAGACATGATAATAGATAATCAAGCATAAGGAAGAAGACATCATGAGCAAAAACCAGCAGAAACAACAGACAACAAAAGCAGGCCTGTGAAATTTTTCAGATTTTGGAATGACTAGAATCATATAAGATTACTTTCCTCACTCTATTTAAATAAACAGATAGCACATTCAAAATAACTGCAGGGTAAAAGATCTAGCAATCTGTGGAAGACATAATTTTTAAAAGAAGGAGGTAGAGCTTCAGAAATGAATCTCTAACACATTAAAATTTTAAAAAGGGATTTAGAATTGCATTAATGATTAGAAATGAAAATAAAATAAATAGAATGAGATGACAGTTTAGGGATTCCTATGATTGCTAACATTAGGAGGAATTTGCTCTATGTATTGAATTTTTTTTTCATTCATACAAAGCCTCCTGTCTTGTCTGTTCACATTCTCTCCTTTGCGTATGATGAGACGTCACTGAGTTCCCAGTGGTCCTATTCTTGTGTCTGAGTTGTTAGCACTCCCAGTGAGGAAAAGCACTCCCAAATCATTTTTTAAAGATCAATTATTATGCTTTATCTAGGGAATATTATCTCCTTTCTATATCCGGGGGAGCAGGGCACAACTGCTTTGCTGTTCTGAATGAATTACAAATAAACAACCATATTTTTTTCTCATTGTACATCAGATTCTTTCTAATTCTTGACTGCAACCTCATTGCTTCTCTGAGACAACCAAGGGAAAAACTGTTCTGCATCTGGTTCTCTCTCCTCTGTTTTGGTCTGGGATTCCATGGACTCTGTTATCTCCAAATGATTTTATCTGATTTCTAGAAATTGCACTCTTAAGTTTGATTCCCATGGCATCCTTTCTGATGTGTTATTAGAATTACGATTTGAAACTATTTTTTCTGTTATTTTTTATGAATATTAGAGAGGAGGGGGAAAGAGGAGGGTATTTAATCCAGTACACTGATCTGGAGCATCCTATTTTGAACCAGGCTTTGTTGAAAACTGCCTTTTTTATTCCTCACATTAGCATTCCCTGCAGGATCTTTAAAAAGTATTAAGCCAAACTCAAATAAATTAAATCAAAATCTCTGGGGGTGGGGACTCAGTATTTACATTCTTATTAAAGCTTCCCAGGTAATTTTATTATATAAGCAATTTTGACCAATTAAAGT
The DNA here is from genome assembly GCA_963573935.1 of Arctocebus calabarensis. Lineage (NCBI taxonomy): Eukaryota > Metazoa > Chordata > Mammalia > Primates > Lorisidae > Arctocebus > Arctocebus calabarensis. The sequence goes on from CAUYON010165140.1 coordinate 9,959, forward strand.
GTACCTTTTCTTCTGATAAAGTACAAAATTCTTGAGGGCAAGCATTTAACATTACTTACTTCTGCATCTAGTCCGCAGATAGACATTTAAAGGTTTAATAAGTTGAATTAATAATTGTATGAAAAGTTCAGCGTGAGGAAATTAACAATAATTATTCATTTTTTATTTTATTTTTCTTGGGTTTCTGGAAATTAAAAAAATGAAAAATTCATGAAAATATGTTCAACTCAATTTTCTGTATAAGTAACCTACATTAAACAAGAACTGATCCATGTGTTATGAACAAATTAGTGCATTTTCAAGGTTTACTAATTGCATAAGTACACACACATATGCAATGCTCCCAGTCATACCCCTGTGCCTTCTTTACTTAAATTTATAGTTATAATATTTTAATAGTTTTATTTTAGATATGAATTTTTCAATTATCAGTGTAGCAGTTTCTGTGCTCATGTAGTTCCCAGGATTATGCTGAATGAATTTCCAGGGATCCCATTTTCTCTCACTTTGCTTCATATGCTAATACATCAGTGTAGTTCATCTGGGATAGCGGGGCACATCCTAATGAATAAACTGACTATCTAGCACAAAATCATAGTCTGGGAACTATGAATCACCAGGCTATAAATATACTGGGAGCTCCCAGGAAGTTCCTGACAAATTATACAATGAAGTTTTTTTCTCTACAATATTGCTGGAACTTGAAGTTGAGTCAATTGCTAGGTTCAGAGCTTTATATATTTTTTAATCTGAAAAAGCAATATCTGAAATATAGTATTAAATAAAGTTAATAATGAATGTAAAATTATTCATGCACTTTTATATATACTCCAGTGTATGACTACTCTGAGGATCTTTTTGATCATTGAGATCAGAGAATTTTCCTCTAATTATGCCATATTGGACATGTTTGATTCCGAATCTTACTCAAGTGGCTCACACTCACATCTTCCTTTTGATGGATAAGCCTGAAGATAGAAGAATTCCCTTGGGCTCTGCTGCTCAAACAGAGATAGGCTGTCTCCATATTTCAAACTATTTTTTGTCCTTTTCAATATGGCTATACTAACAATTGACTATTACATAAAATGTATCATATTTTCACTATGCTGTTCAACAGCCAAAGTATGAGTCAGAAATGTGTGTTTTTACCATTACAGTACCCTTAATTTTTTTTCATTATGGTAATACACATAACATTAAATTTATTATCTTATTCATTTTGTGTAGCTTATTATTGTTAACTATATGCACATTGTTGGTAACCAATACCCAGAATGTTTTCATATTGAAAAAATTGAAATTCAATGCCCAATAAATAACAATTCATCATTTCTTTCTGCCCTAAGCCACTAGCTGTCACCATTCTTCTGAGTTAGATGAGTTAGACTACTCTACATAATTTTTATAATCAAAAAATACAATAATTGTCTTTTTTGGATAGTCTTATTTCATTTTAACATAATGTCCCCAAATTCATTTACGTTGTACCATGTATCAGAATTTCTTTCATTTTTAATGATGAATAATATTCCATGGTATGTGTATTCCTCTTTAAAAAAGTAATTTTTATTGTGTGTATTTAAGGCATACAAGATGATGTTTTAAGATACATATACACATATATATACACACACATACACATATATAGATATCTATGGTTACCAGATTTTGTTTACGCATTCCTCCATTCATGGACACTCTAAAATTGTCAGAGCTCCCTTTTATCAATATATTCTCACCTTTCTAAATCACTACTCTTCTCCTACAAATACCCAAATGTAATGAATTCTCTTACCTGGGCCGATTATAAGGATATCTGTGCTCCATCCCAAATCTGCCGAATCAGAAGGGTCTTGGTCATAGTGTACTTTTCCAAAAATGAGGGAGATCAGTTTCACTCCCTCTGATTAAAAGAGCTCATAAAACATCTCCTGGAGCCTTTCTGAGAGCGAAATCTATAAAAGAAGAATCACCAACACAGAGCATTTTATGAAGACACATAATCTCTCCATTTATTTCTGTGCAGTTTATTCTTATATATACATATTGTAAACTCATATTTCTATAAGTAATCTTATATAATTTGTTCATGTAATAATAATTTATTTATTTTTTTCTTTTTTTGAGACAGAGTCTCACTATGTCACCCTTGGTAGAGTGCTGTGGTGCCATAGTTCACAGCAACCTCAAACTCCAGGGCTTAAGCGATTCTCTTGCCTTAGCCTCCCAAGTAACTGGGACAACAGGTGCCCACAGCAACACCTTGCTATTTTTTTGTTGCAGTTGTCATTGTTGGTTAACTGGCCCTGGCCAAGTTCGAACCCGCCAACTTCGGTGTATGTGCTACAGGCACTGAGCTAATCTTTTTATCCTAACAAATATATTCAGATTTTATATTAATACCTGTATATTGTGCAATTAGTTTTCGTAGAGAACTCTTTTTTGTTGGAAATCATGTGCTTAACTTAGAGTGACTTTATGTGTCGATAATATTTAAAATGTCATAATTGAATGTATTATTATGCTTTCATACAATAGCAATGTCACAACAATGTTTAACTATGTCCAATTCACATTTTATGTTATTTTCTTCCCTTTCAAAAATTTTTATTTATGCATATAAATTATACATATAAGTAATAATAGCATAAATTACTCCCGGCCAAACTCTTTTCACTCCAATTGGGAGAAAGATTTAACTATTTAATTGAATTTTTAATTGAATTTATTTAACATTGAGTTATCAAAATTTTGATGATACATGCATATCATGTAAGGAAATCCCAGGGGATGTCTCTATCTGAAAGGAAAAAATAAATGAGGTTAGGACATAAACAGTTTTAAACAAGAAATTTAAAACACTGTATTATTGTTGGAAGAAAAAACTGAAGATATCAATATATTCTTTGAGAAATGGACTAACCCGCAGTTAGTAATAGGGAGAGAAAGTGAGCTAATGACTGTTTTTCTCAAGATGAAAAAGAATGGCAAACACTGCTTTATCCAGGACATTAGAAAAATAAGAGAAAAACATTTCCCAAGAGAGTCCTAGAAATGCTTTAACAATATTATGTTTCCTTAATATTCTTCCCAAACTAAAAAGCAGAGCCTCATGTCTTTTTAAGGTAGCAAAATTTTTATTATAAAATATGATATGTTTATCAAAAATGTACAAAATCAATGTGCATAATATAGGATGGACATAAAGTTTGTGTGCAATTTAAAATAGTTTGACATACTAAATTGCACATGAACTTTATGTACATCCTGTATAATGGATTCTTCTGAACCTATCACCTAACTTTCACTATTATTAACATAAGCATCACTTTAGTTGGGTTTATTTTTCACGTACTGGATCTCATACAGAAAGAGAATCTGAGATCTTGATAGTCTAGTCTTAATATGATAAAACAGAGCAAAAGCCAAAATGGCTGAAAAGCAAAAGCAATAAAATATGGAATAAAATTTTAACTGAACAGTGCTAATGATAAACTACAGTAAGGAAACTGTGTTACAAGAATGTGTTCCTCTGAGCCAAAGAAAGTATCATTTTCTTTGGTTTAGACTCATATTGAAAAATGCTGAAAATTATTGCTAGGAATGAAGGAAGCATGCGTGATCACAGAAGACAAAAACTGAGTGTTAGGCAAATGTTAAATCTTTGCACAATTGATTTATGACAGATTAAAATGAAAGTACAAGCAATTTCCACCATGTGGGACATAAAGAGACACTGTTGCTGAAACTCATGCTATGATGCTTCCTTACCTACTAAAAAGTACAACGAACTTCATTATCATGAAACAGGAGAGGCAGTTCCAAAAATGTCAGAAACAGAATCAAATGCTTATGTATACTATTATCAAAATATGACCTATCTCTGAATTTCCTACCATTCAAACAATTACAAATAATCATAAGACATATTTTAAAAATTATGCAACATATTGCTAAGAGCAATATTTTTCTACCCTGAAGGCAAAAGAATAATTGGACATTAATACTAAATAAAATTTAAAGCTGCACCTGAATATTTGATAAAAAATGTCAATGACTTTCTTGAACAAAGTTTCAGAAAATATGATTAAAAGCAATCTAATAATAATTCACAGTAATAATACCTAAGGATAACAATGAATATGAAATACTCCATGAAGAAAAATAAAAGAACTATTGAAAAGCATACAAAATCCATGATGTATAGTGAGGAACAATATGCTCAATATTTTCTATAAACTATTTTAATATTCAGTAAGTTTATTGTCATTCTAACATTTAGCAAAGTGGTAATAAATAGCACTGGGAAAAATAAATGAACAAGAATAGGCAATATTATTTTTAAATTACTATATTTTGCTGTGTAAAATGTGTACTTTATACCCAAATGTTCAGGGGAAAGATAAGGGTGCACATTATACATGGGTAGTATGACTAGGGTAGCGGCGGGGGTGCCAAGAGGACTGTCTGGGGCTACTGGACAATATGACTGGGGTAGGGACGGGGGTGCCAAGAGGACTGTCTGGGGCTACTGGGTAGTATAACTGGGGTAGGGGCGGGGTGCCCAGAGGACTGTCTGGGGCTACTGTACCTTCCTGCTTGGATTTAGTTGTCATGGGGGGTTCAGTTGGGGAAGATCTGGATCTGGTGTGAGTGGGCAGGCGCAGCCTCCACCAAGTCTTATAATCAGAGGAAGTGGTGCTGGTGGGGCTGACAAAGTGGGACACAGCTATGGAAAATAAATTAAACTACAATTAGATGGGTAAATTTGCCTTTTTGACTGGGTAGGGCATGAGTTGTTATCTCAAGTAATATCATTGCTCGTGCTAAAGTTAAATTTACATTAGATAGTAGCAAACACATATCATATGTAAAATTGAGAAAACCAAAGATATACTGAATAAAAAAGAGGCTTAATGTCTAAATTATTTATTTAAATTCTTTGGGTATTTTTTTATTTGTATACAAATAACAATCAAACAAATGTAATTTTTAAATGGGTAAAACAACTACTATTGGTCTGTGGTCTGGACCTGTTATTGTTGAGTAAGGAAAGGAAAATCTAAAGTGAGTTAGTAAATGTTTTCTATGGGAAAATTTTATTTAATTATAGATTCTGTTTCTGATTCTTTATATTAAAATTTGAAATATATGAACAGTTCCCTGAGATGTCTGCATTTCTTCCTTCATTTATTAGCTATCCATGTCTAAAAAGTTTTATACACTCAAATGGAAAGTTCAAAGATAAATGGTTTTGATTTTCTGAATCATCATGCTCCAGGGAATAAGAAAGTGTAATAGGACTTAACACTCTAAATGCTTACTTCAGAGTAACCAAGTTCACATGTACCCATCTCCAATCTACTATTGTATCTTCAATTTTGCTGGAACATGAGCCACATTTCTTTCTTTCTTTCTTTTCTATTGCTGAACATGAACCACTTTTAATGGCCAAGGGACAGTCATGGATAGGGATGGTAGAGGGGCAAGCAGAGAGTGGGAATGTTCAAATACAAAAAAGAAATAGTGTACAGTTCATAAAGTGAGCTGAATTCCTAATTACCAAGATCCACTAACAAGCTACCTGCATAAAATACCAAGACAGACTAAAGACCAGAGTGAGAGCCAAATTTCTGGAGGAAATCTGAGAGGAAGATTAAAGTGGACTTTCAAAGAGTGGGACAATCAGAATCTACATGATATAACTAAGTATTTTTGGATAGATAACATCTTGTACTCATCATAAATCTCTAAAGACCCAAAGACTTACTCCCATGCTTGTGATTCATCTTACCTTCCATGGTGCATACACATTATCTTGACACTTACCAACATGATATGTTCAAAATTGTTTGAATCTTGTTTTAATCTTTTTTGTTCCAGTAAGTAGCATTGTTATACATGGAAGATAGGTTCTTCAGTAGGGATGTGTAAGTATACTTGGTGCAACACGAGAAACACAGTAGGATAGCCACCAAAACATAGTTTCCTTCCTTTCATGCCCTTGTCTAGGACCTTCTGAAGTCCAAAAGATGTCAGTCCTTATTTTGCCTGTGGAAAGGCTGTTGATCTATCCTGCTACAAGGTCAATGTCATGTTTTCACAACCTCCATTTGGTTCCCTGAGGGAATTTTGATATAAGCCTTAAGTATGTTTCCACAGAGCTTTGTGTTTTCCTTATCATATAAAACCAATCACTGTGTGTTTTAAATACAAGAAGATATTAGGAGAAAATACTGCTGGCATAATTACTTTCAGACTGTGTATCAGAGCATGTTGCTATGAGTCCACTTACCTAATGATGACATTAATTAAATGGTTATGAAAAAGTTCAGTTTTTCAGGAGACTAGAATTAAGAATCTTTAACAATGGAGAGATGTTAGCCCATTCCCCAAACTCTAGGAAAAAAATTCCTGGTTTGAAAGTGAAGTATTCTGTACAGGAAGGGGGAGGTGATAGATAGTATACAGAAGTCCTCTGACACTCAACAGTATGTCACTTATTCCAAATATCATCACTCTTAGATTTTTTTATTCATTTACTACATAATCTGTGTCATTCTCAGAGTTCAATTAATTTCATGTGCTACTCATTAGATTGCTAGAAGAAATGCTTGGATATCTTAATGTTCATGTATCTCTATAATGCTATGAATTCTTGAGTTACTTCCTACAAGTGAAACAAACTAACACCATAGCCATGAATCTGAGATTTATTTATCTTTTTTTATGCTTTATAAATAGACAGCACTCAATGCATATTGAAAAAAGATAAAATAGATTATTCTATTTTACCTAACCACTGTCTATAATATGGGCCCCAAGGAAATCCATTGCAATTGATTTTGTACCCTCACATGAAAACACAACTCTTTGTTTTTTTACATATGGCAGCACCTGTAATGGTACTCTGGTATTAGTGAGAGATGAGAAAGGAAAACTTTTCACACCAGTGAGAGAAAGGTAGTCACTCAAAGTGCAATCTGTATCACCCAGGAACTTATTGAAAATGCCAAATTTAGGTCCTGTCTTAATATTTCTCAATTATAATCTGTGTTTTTATCAAACCCTATAGGTTACTTGTATGCACATTAAAATTTGAAAAGCAATGGCTTTTTAAGAGGTAGGTCAGTGTCTTTATTACTCTGGAGCATCAGAAATATCTTACATCTACATCTGTACAAGTAAAGATGTGCTACATGGCTTCTTATTGGTAGACAATAAAATTACTCTTCAAGTCAATTACTCTAAGCAGTAAAACTCCTCTCCAAAATCCTGTTTGTATGTTTATCACTTTCCAGAAAACATAGTCAATGCCACATTCTTAATCAACTCAGTGTTTATATAACTAAAATTTCTGTCTTAATAAAGCATGAAAACAGTTACTGCCTTTCACTTCTGCCCTTACTAAGGAGGAGTTAAAAATATTAACTGGGAACTCATCATTTCTCTATTTTTTTTGCCAAGAAATGCCCTTTCTAATTCAGAAGTTGGCATAACTTTCAAGTTCAAAGGAGCACTGGATTTTACATCCAGAAACATCTGCTCTTTCTGTGCATGAAATAAAACGGGAACATAAACATCTTTCATTGATCTTCACTTAGCATCTGGGTCAAAAAATTAACATAATATTGTAGGATGTTTTGCAGTAAAGGATGTTGTTTTGTAATTAAATTGTAATGATGTCAAAACAGCAGCAAAGACAATATGCACAATAGACACTCAAAGAAGAAATTTAGATTGCTTGGGTAGTCTATAAATAAGATACGTAGAGGGGTTAGGTATTAAACTTGTCACTGGGGCATGAAGAGGGGCTGGATAGAGGACAGAAAAGGGGAAGAGATTTCAATAAAGGCAATGACAATGACAAAGGTATGAACAGAGAACAGGGAAGACAAGTTCAAAGACCCACACTCACACAAAAAAACACATCCTTGAAATAGGGTGATAAGACTCATAATTAAAAATATTGACTAAAAATTGCCCAATCAGATGGGCATTGAAGTTTACAATGAATTTGTGCATTTCCTGTAGTTGATAGAAACGTTTTTGAGAAAATGTTTGATAGAAACGTTGATAGAACCATTTTTGAGTAAATAAAATAGAAAGAGAAAGTGTGTTAACAAGAAAGTTTAATCAAGCCAAGTCTTGTAGCATGCAACTCCAGTACTAATAACAGTATTACTAACTATAATGAATGCTAGGTCTTAATAAATGATTGCTTAAGTTTAAATGAATGAATATACAGATTCCTACAATTTGCAGAAAAGAGAATTCGTTTCTGAACTCAATTAACTCCTCTTCAGTTTGTTCATGTGTTTTGACAGTTTTCCCAAAACATGCTAGCAATTGGCAGAAGTTGGTTTCATTTGTTTTATATGCCTAGTGATATCATATCCTCCTTTTTTTTTTTTTTTAGTATGGTAAGAACAAAAAAGAATGATCTCATTTCTAAGTATAAAGTTGAAATCATAGAAGTAGATAGTAGAATCATGGTTACTGGGGAGTGGGGGAAGGGGAGAAAAATTGTGGAGATGTTGACCAAAGGATACAAAATTTTGTTAGGAGGAATAGGTTCGTGAGATCTATTGTGCAACTTGGTGGTGCATATAGTTAATAACACGTTATATTCCTGAAAATTGCTAAGAGAATACGCTGTAAGTATTCTCACTACAACCTAATATATTCTTGAGTGGTAAATGCAAGGGGGGTGAACCAAAGGCCAGTTTCCCAAAATTAACTTCTCAGAATATCTTCTTTTTGCCTTCATCCATTCTAGAAAGCCCCAGTTGCAAGACAGCCTAAAACATGCACCAGAGTCACTATGACTGTTTCTCTGCAGATGTTGACAGAGCTGTTATAGAATTATTATGTTAAAAACCTTCATCTCAAATACTCACTTGTGGAGTGCTCGCAATGACGTAGATAACTCCAGGAACAGCACACATGGTCTTAGGGGATCCCTACTTGACAGATGGTGTGTGCTTTCCACTGAAAGGAGTAGGGAGGTGACTCATGGTGCAGTGGCTATGAAATGATGGTAAACCTCTTTGATAAAAATCTCCTGCATTCAATAAAGGGGCTATTTTCCCTCAGGGAATATAGCTCAATCTATGTAATCCAAGTTTTTCTTCATTTTTACAACTTGAAAGTATGATAAACTAATAAGAGGAGAGATTTGTAGCAGGATGTGGGAGAGATCACTTTGGTATTCCATTTCACTATGCCCAGGCAGGCCATCCAGAAAGCAGGGCAGCAATCAGGAGGAGACAGAAACCGAAAGTCTAGTGTCAGAGACAAGTTGCATTTCTTAAATTGTCTGAATTGTTAAATACAGGGCTATTCGGAAAGCAGCAGTTGTAATCAATCAATAATGCAGTTACCATTAATTATTCTGAGCATCTGCAATGAGTTCAGAATAATCCAGAGAGCTTGCTTTCATTTGTTTTATATGCCCAGTGGTAGCTTATGCCCCCTCTGTGCAGAGATTATATCCAACAATGGCATCTTTGCCACTGGAAGCACGCAAGACATACATGTTAATTTATGAAGATGAACTTGAGTCTATCTATTCAACAGTGATAGGGAAAGAGGGGATTCTCTTAATGCTGACGTGTGATCTTCATCAGGCCACCTTAAAGGGTGCTGAATCTTCAAGTGAAAATTAAACAAAGACTGTTTGACTAGAAAGGGATCTTAAGGGCTCCCTAGAATAACCTTTTATTGAATGAATCCATGTCTTAATGTTCTAAATTTATGTATGCTGATTTCTGATGTTATTCTCACAGTCTTGACCTCATGTTCAGTTGTTTAGTAAGAGATAGTTTCTATAGTGGGATCTGAAAGTTGCCACTTCAGGAAACAGATGTGTTGTGGCTGATTGAGAATTTCTAATTTCTGAACGCAGAGCCATTAGTGAAATGATATGAGAGCGCAGAGAATGAACCGGTTACCACCCACTGGTACCTGGAATTACTAATCTCATCTCTACATTGAGGCTCTTAGCTGAAAGAATATTGGATTTTAATATGGCTACACATTAGAATCACCTGAGAGACTTGAAACATATATAAATGTCCAGTCCCCACCCACCCAGAAATTTTAATTTAATTGGTCCTGAGTGGTGCCTGGATAACTTGCATGTTTTAAAGCTTTGGGATGGTTCAAATGTGCCATCAGAGTTGAGAACCAATCAATGAAATATCCTCAGGCTGGTCTCCTGTTCTCATGTTCTGAGACTTTGGAAGGTCTAAAGCTTAAGCGAGTACAACTTCACCTCACCCCTTGTCACTCTCGTGAGGGATTCTCACATGTCTGCCAAGCCCAGGATTTACCTTCTGGAACTCTAGCTACAGGACATTTATAACATTTCTAGTGAACCCAAATAGCTTCCTGATAGGGAAAAAAAAATCATTCTCTTTGTTGACTTTACTACTTTACCATAAACGTGAGTTCTTGAGTATTTCTTCCAATTGTAGCCAAGATTATAGCAATTGTAAAGATTATGCATATAGAATTGATTATTTCTCAAAAGGTGTATGAAATCCTACCTACGATATTCTGCCTGTGAGGTGGTTGTGAAATATTTGTTGTTGGAAAATTCTGTACCTATAACTCTTTAATGGCATCTATAAATCCTTGAGGAAACAGAAGTAATAAAATAGTTTTAGTGGGTTATTGCTGCATGAAAAAATTAGTCAGAACTTATAAAACCATCTTTGGCTTATGAGTGATAGTTATAAATGTGTTTTGCTGGGAATTGCTGAGGAAATATAAAAGTATATTATTATTTTGGAGTCTGTTCATTGGAAATGTTTTGGGAACTGGAAATTTAATTAGGTGGCTTACTGGATTAAAGGCGACTGGCGAGAACCATCCTTCATAAACTACAATTTTAAAACTTTGCACTTTAACCTAAGGGCTGAGGATTTGTTCCTGATTGAATTTGTAGGAACAAGACCCCTAGATTCTTTCCATTGCTGCTCCTTGTATTTTACCGTCCCTCATCGTTACTAGAAGTCTAGAGCTAAATTTAGAATTTGTGCTCTTCTAGTGTTTTGAAGAGCTGTGCGACCCTGCCACAGAGGCTTAGCATAGAACAGCTTCAATTTGGAGGAGGATAACTGTTTTTCAAGAGTGAGCATTTTCTACAGTTAGTTCCATTGCCATATTGTACTATGAGAGATTCTTAGCAAAAGCTGCAATAAACTTCTTTTGGCTCAAGTAGCAATGGTTAAAAAAAAAAAAAAAAGACAGGAAGAAATCTAGATCAAGAAGCACCAAAAAGAGGAATAAGGACTTGGTTTTACAGGACTGATGCTGACAAACCTGAGGTCAGTCTTAGCCCTGCACTCAACACAGCAGCCGCACCCGGTTCTTACTGCCATTGGGTGTTTGCTCTGTAGTGGGCGCTGAGCCTCGTCCCTTCCCTGTGTCACCTCATCATAAGTGTCTGAGGGCTTAGGCCCCAAGCACCATGGTTTTCGGTCTGAGACTCTCTCCTGAGGGTCAGCTCTGGACCTCCGCTAGCTGTGCCTTTCCTCTGGTCAAGGAGACACGTCTATCTGAACTCCTGCTCATTTCTATGTCATGTTGTGGGTCCTCATAACTAGGGCATTCCCTGTCCAACAGCCTTGAGTGCATGTCCCAGGGCAACACAGGCCTTACTGCCAAAGGCAGGTAAACCTGTGAAAACAAAATCCAAGGGGAGGCTGCTAGGGCTGGGATAGGGCCCCACGCGCTAAGAGAATCGGATGTCCCAGCTTATTACTCTGTCATCCTCAACTTAGGGCTCCTATGTCTTACTTCCAAGAGAGAAATTTAAGCTGCAGTGGTCAGATACTAATTTCAGTCAGAAAGTAGGAGAACAGAATGAAAAAGCACATCCTCTCCCTTAAAGAGCACTTATTGGAAGTTGGACAAAAAGTTATCATATTATCCTTAATGTGTGTGTGTGTGTGTGTGCGTGTATGAGAGAGAGAGAGAGAGAGATAGAAGGGTGTGGGAGGTTCTCAGGGATAAGCCCTGTTATTTTATATTATAGTACTATCTGGCTGGCACATTCATTGCAATTACACTTATAAATTAATTTAATTCTGACATTTTCATTTTCCACTGCTCTATTTGTCTTATTTTACTACTTTCTTTCCTCAGAGTGTTTTTTTCCCTTGCATTCCTTTAAAAAAGTGCTTGAGGTTATTATTGCCTTTTTCTCCCTATTGTATTTGTAGATTTTTATTATTTTAATAGTATCACATTCAAATGAGTATTTAATAAAATCAATATCTTTGCATACGACTGTAGTAATATAGGGTCCTAGGACAGCTTCAACTCTAAATATACTCTTTCCTCTCTGAGACTGACCCAAACAAAAATTGACAGAAAATTAGAGCTGAAAGGTACTCTGGACTTTGCATGCAATATTGTCTGTTGTGTTAACTCACCCTTGTTAGAAGCCCAACTAATTATTATTATCATTTATGTCATTAATTTATTTTTAGACATACTTATATGATCATTGTTTTTGCTTGACTATATGAGTACTTCCATTTCAGATATTCTTTTGAGAATCATGCTTTTTTCTTCTCCTATTGGGTCATTTAGAAGTGCTTTTAATAAGAGGAAGTTTGTGTTTGTCTTAAAGTAGCTTTACCTGCTTTTGTTCCTGAAAATATGTTTCCCGAGTAGTTGATACAATTTGACATCTATTTTCTCTGTGAATTTGGTGATATGTTTAACTCTCTCCTTGATACCATTATTTTAGAATTTGTCATCATAATCATCATGCCTTTGTTAATCATTTTTTCATTGCTGCTGTGAAGATTTTTATAATCTGCAATTTCATCATGACTTATTTAGGTCAAGATTTCTTTTGATTTATGTTTGGAATTTTTGGTCTTCCAAATGTTCTCATTCATCATTTTACTTAATACCAGAAAATGGTCAGGTATTATTTTTATAAATATTACCTCTATATAAATCTTTTCTATTATTTCTTCCTAGTATCTATTTAAAATAGCATGCATGAATAATATCAAAAAGCAAACAAACAAACCAAATAAAACCAAAACTAAATTTAAAAAGTGCAATAAATTTGGGGAGTGGAAATTTTCCTTTCTGAAGAGCAATCACAAATCTAAGTACTGAAGCCCATCCAGATAAGGAAATAGCATAGCTCCAGTTAGGGGGATGGGCAACAAAGTCATGAAACAGGCATAAAACTGGTTTGTTCCAAGAAGGGAAAATGTGAAAGCAGTGCAAGGAGGGAGAAGAAGAGAGGAAAAAGAAAGGTCACGTGCAGACAGGAGACAGATCATTCCATCTCCCTGAGCGCTTCTCTCTGCTTGACTCCTCATGCCTGCCCTGCCCACACCCTACAGCCTTGGGCTTGCAGCATTAACCCCCATGTTTGCTCATTCTCCCCTGTTAGGCAGGAATCTGAGGCTCAGACTGCATACACACACCAAACCTTGAACGTGTCCTCCTAAGAAACCTAGCACTTTGGAGCTCCATCTTACTTTGCTCCCAAGACTCTTTTTGTCATACATCCTCACTTCTTTTTCTCTCTCCTTAAATCACCATCAGCATTTCCTACGGAATCTGAGCCCCCACCATGACCCTCAGCCTGTTACACTCCTAACCAATTTAACTGCTGGTCAGGCTCAGCAGGGCCACTTTGTCCCCAGCTTACTCGAGAGACTATATGCTCAGAGAGAGCGGTCGCCACTGAGTTATACAACCCACAGCAGTGTCGAACCATTTTCATCCTCTGCTATGCACTGGAGGAACAAGAGTTGTCTGGAGCTACACATAAAATACACAAACACTAACAGAAGCTGATGAGAAGCTGATGAGCATGCATGCTTTTAGCAATACCCAAAACCATAGAGGAGCTAATCAGTCCTCAAATAATCTGTATGTGGCCCACAGGCTGCAGGTTGACACCCCTACCAGGGACCTCAAAGGGGAAGCTCCTGGCAGCTGTGATGAGCCACCAAGATAAGGGGCAACTGTTTAAGATGTGAATCCTGAAGTCCCTAATGACAAGGTGATCTTATATTTGAATTTTAGCCAAAAAATGATTTTTCTTACAAATTTTCCAACCAGATTTTCAGGTGTTGATAACCATTCACATATTAGTCCATAGTATGAGGCTTCAATAGCTTTGGAAACAGTACTCATTTATTGACAGGAGGAAATTTCTGCATAATGTTAGCAATGAAAAGTTAAGAAAATTCTCCATCACAAAGATGTGGAACCAACCCAAGTGCTCATTCATATGTGAATGGATTAATAAAAGGTGGTGTATATATGCTATGGAGTACTGCTCAACAATAAAAAAAATGGGGAACCAATACAACCTGGATGGAATTGGAGACCATTCTTCTAAATGAAGTTTTGCAAGAATGGAAAAATATCACATGTACTCACCATTAGCCTGAACCTGATTAATCAGTACTCATGTGCACATTTGGTAGTAAAACTTAAAAAAAGAAAAGGCAGGGGGAGGAGCCAAGATGGCGGTCTGTAGCCAGCTTTCTGCGGACGCCCCTGTCCAGAAGGAGAGTTAAAGGACAGAAATTTATCAAGAAAGCCAACGGTTTGGAGCTGAGTCAAGAGACAAGGTCAAGGAATGGACATCAACCCTGCTGGAGTGACCTACGACCCCAAGGATACAAATAAAAGGTACAGAGCACATCACCAAGTGGATGAGAGTCCCCTCCCCGAAGAAAACAGCTCGCAGTATACTCCATACCTCCATACAAACAAGCGAGCAGAGTTCAGATGTCCTCCCACTCTACCCCACGGGAGAGACCCTCTAAAAACCGGACCTCCTTCCCCTGTGCCGCAGCACTCTCCTGCCAGGCATAATACTGTATAAAACTGTATATATTCTCTACCTGCAAGTTGGAACTCCCGGCACTCCCCTCCACTCTCACCCTGACGTTTGGAGGTCTCTCCCCCACGGAGTCCAGATTCTTGAACACTTTCTCGAGGGGTGTGGACAGGGGGTGGGTTGCCACTGGTCTGTGCTATTCTCCCGGTGCAGGAGCGGTGAGAGAGTGAGCCAAAAAGCGGCTGGCTGAAGCGGACCAAAGCTTTGCTAAATTTCGGCCACACCTGACCCTCAGGGGATGACAGCTGAGACATAGGGCTGAAGCTCACAGACTAAGTCAGGACTATTAGCAGCCCAGGGTCTCTTCCACAGGGCAGAAATTCTGCGAACTTGTTCTGTTCTATCAGCTTTTTCATCTACTTTACATCAATCAGGAAAAGGGCTGGAACTGAGTCAATCGCCCCAGCCCCTATCAAGAACCCAGGTTGTCAGGCCTCACCTCCCCGCCTGCCAACACCGACACAACCGGTGGACTGGCTGAGGAGCCACAGGGCCCCGTGTGAGCAAACCTCTAGAGCATCTGCTCATTGGAGGGAACTGGACCACAGCCCTGCAGGGTTACCAGAGACTGGGTGCAACAGAGGGGCAAGGCGGGGAAAAGGCATCAACCTTCCCAGGCAAATTTACTGGCTTAGGGGGCCCTCCTGAGCTCACAGAACCCTGGAGTGAGTTATACTAAAGCTGCCAACAGACTTCTGCTGTCGAGTCGCCAGAGACATTTCAACTCTTTGATTTGAGGTTGCTACTGGCTAGGACAATTGATTGGTACCTCTTTAACTGGGCCAATTACCCAAGGACTTCCAAACGTTGTACACTGGTTGTGTGGTAGTGAGAAGGTTTGATTTTCCTCTCCAATTGTTGTGGAATTGTTGTGGGAAAATACTTGCAGAGGGGCTGCTTTGCTTAACCTGGCCCTAAGGGGATGACACCTGAGACAAAGGGCTGAAACTCACAGACAGAGTAAAACCCATTTGCAGCCTCAGTCTGATGACGGAAAATAGCCTTGACAGAAATAAATTCTGCGAACTTGTTCTATTCCAGCAGCAACATCAATCAGGGACAGGGCTGGAACTGAGTGAATCGCCCAAGCCCCTGTTAAGTACCCAGGTTGTCAGGCCTCACCTCCCCCTGCCAAACAGTGACAGGGAGTAGTGGACTGGTTGGGGAGCCACAGACCTCACTGTGACCCAGGAAGGCGCAAACCTCTAGAGCATCTGCTCATTGGAGGAAACTGATCACAACTGTTACCACAGACTGGGTGTGACAGAGGGGCAAGGTTGGGAAGGAGGCATCAACCTTCCCAGACTAATTTACTTGCTGGGGGCGGGGGGTGCCCTCCTGAGCACACAGAGCATCAAAGTGAATTATACAAGAGCTTCCAGTGGATCCCTGCTATCTAGGTGCCAGAGACTTTTTTAACTCTTTCATTGGAGAACGGGGCTGGCTAGGACACTGTAGGGGTGGGGGGTGCCCTCCTGAGCACACAGAGCATCGAAGTGAATTATACAAGAGCTTCCAGCGGATCCCTGCTATCTAGGTGCAAGAGACTTTTTTAACTCTTTCATTTGAGAACGGGACTGGCTAGGACAATTGATTAGCACCTCTTCAGCTGGGCTAATCACCCGAGGACTTTTCAAAAGTGGTACCCTGGGTGTGTGGTTGTGGGAAGGTTTGATTTGGCTTTTTCAATTGTTGCCTGTGGGGGGTGCAGCGACTTAACTCTGGTATTCCTTCACAGCTCAGATTTCAATCCAGAGTAACAGATTCTCTAGGGTAAGACAAAGAACAGCTGAAAATAAGACAGAGCAACTTAACCCCCCACACCAAGAAGGTCCCCAGTTTTGCAAGCAGTGGCAAAACTCTAGGGGAAAAGGTACAGACGCCAGTCCAAGCTTTTAAGCAAAGAAATGGTCAATCACTACTCCTAGAACTCCCAGCCCAAATTGTCCTTATCTACTCATCAAGCCAAACGGTGAAAAAATAATCATGGGGCGAAATCAACGGAAAAGCAGTGGAAATACGAACAACTACACTAGGTCAAACCCCCAAGGAATGATCTGGCGGACACAAGCGA
>CAUYON010165143.1:0-32510 GCA_963573935.1 Arctocebus calabarensis
ACACCTGGACTCATCCTTACTCCACCCTTCCCTTATCCCACTCCCCTTATCCCATTCTCCCCTCCCAACTTCATTTCGGTACACTATAAGAATACCTCAGTCCCACCCCTCGGGGCCATTCAGATTGATCTGCTATTTTGACGAAGCTGAAGGCCCGAGCTTAGGCTTGTAATAAACTTCACCCTTTGTTTTTGCATCGGGGTGCCTGGTGTGAGTTTCTTCTGGGGGGACTCCGACATTTGGGCACAACACTCCATTGTAGTTAGCAGTTCATATCCTCCAACTAGGTGGTGATTTGCATGCAAACAAGAACAACACATATTTGTTTCCTTCATTTACTTACTAATTCTGAAAATATTTACTGAGCCTGTGCCATGCATTTGGCATTGTTCCAAGCACTAGGGAAATTACAGAGCAAAGTTCATGAAGTTCACTTTCTAGTGTGCAGAGATAAACAAACAAGTATCCCAGACCTGGAAGTGGTTATCCAATTTACAGATCACTTTTGCTGCATACTGTCATTTGTAGTATGCACCCAATAGGTCTTGGGTAGAGTTAAAGAAGTGGTCTCTCTGGGGCTTCCAAAGTGACTTCTAAAGAGGTCTTCAAGTGATCATCAAACCAAAATGAGCAACTGTTCCATCTTCTTAGAGTGGCCCCATTATAATCTGATCCCTGAACACACGTTGTAACTCATCCCCTGTCATGGCCTGCTTCACTCATGATAGGCCAGCCACTAAACTGTTATATTCTCCTCTGGTAAGAGAAGAGAAAATACTCCAGAATCTTCTTTCATGCAATTCACATGACTGACTCCTTTTCACCATCCAGGTCTTAAGTGGAGGTTATGTACCAGTTAAGTTAGCTATTGTTGCATAACAAATCACCCTAAAACTTAGTAGCTTTAAAACAACCACCATTTATCACTTCTCATGAATACAATGGTTGATGGCATAGTTTGGCTGATCTGACCCGGCTGCAGTAATCACAGTTGGGTTCATTCGCACATGGAATCAAGTCATGGTTTATCTTGAGGTTACTTGGGATGACTCAGCTCTGCAGCTCAGGGTTTCTTATTTTCCAGCAGGTTATCTGGGGTTCATTCTCCTGGAGCAAGCAGAAGCCCCAGAGAGCAAGCAGAAAAATGTAAATGTTGTTATTTTTGAATGAATTTTTTTATTTGGAGATAATAGTAGAGTCACATGTGCTGATATCAAATACCACATAGAAAGCCTTTATACCCTTTACCAGTTTCCCTTAAAGGAAACATCTTACAAAACTATAGAATAGACGGGTCCAACCTTTTTCCTTCTCTGCCACACACTGGAAGGAAAGTTGGGCCACACATTAAATACATGAACACTGATGGGTTTGAAAAAAAAAAAGGTTGAGGCGTACTTTTCATGCTATCTGACACCACAGATAAGCAAAACAGTTCTCAAATAACAGTCCTTGTAGCGCATGTGGCACGTGGGCTGTGCTTTGATGCCTCTCCTAGAGAACCACACAACCAGATATACACTTTTATACCATCAAGACACAGAACACTTTCCTTAACCAAGGGGGTCCCCCTTTTGTCCTTTATCACTTTATCAGCACACTCTTCTCCTTCTGGACCCACACCCTCCTGAACCCATGGCAATCATTAATCTGTTCTCTTACATGGTTTTGGCATTTCAAAAATGTTACGCAAATGTAAACATCCTATACCTAACCTTTTGGATTTGGCTTTTTTCATTCAACATAATTCTCTGCAAATTCCATCAGGATTTACTATTCAATGGTGTTAAATCTTCATAGATTTTTTTACCCACTCAAGGACATCTGGGCTATTCCCAGTTTCTTATTATTGTGAACAAAGATTCTATAAACATTCATATATAGATTTTTTGTGTGTGAATATAAGTTGTTATTTCTCTGGATAAAGCTTACCACACTACCTGTAATTTTACTTTTCTTGTTTCTAATTGTCCTAAATATCTCCTCTACATACATTTAGAACTATACGAGATAGTGTTAGAATTTTTGCTTCAACCATCAAACAATTTAGAACACTTAAAAGAGGAAGGAAAATCTATTTTATTTACCCATTTTTTTTAATTGAGACAGAGTCTCACTTTGTCACCCTTGGTAGAGTGCTATGGTGTCATAGCTCACAGCAACCTCAAACTCTTGGGCTCAAGTAATTCTGTTGCCTCAGCCTCCCTAGTAGCTGGGACTATAGGTGCCTGCCCCAATGCTCGGCTATTTTTTTTTTTATTTGTTTGTTTAGCTGGGCTGGGCCAGGTTTGAACCATTGCACTACGGGCACCCAAACTTTACCCATATTTTTGCTTACTAAATTCTATCATCCCTCATGATGTTATAAGGTTCCTTCTTATATTGCTTCTTTTCTGTTTAGAAATCTTACATGAATTATTCTTTTAGGGTAGACCTGCCGAGGACAGATTCTCTGCAGACAAAGTCTTGGTTCCCCTTCATTCCAGAGTGACATTTTTGCTAGGTATAAAATTCTGGGTTGACAGTTCTTTTCTTTTAGCACCTGAAGAGTAAACTTCCTTCTGCCAATTTCAGCCAATTATTTCTTTGAGTACACTTAAGTCTCCACTTAATGTCATCAATTAGGTTCTTGGAAACTACATGCAAAATGACATAAAATGAAATCAATTATTTTTCCTTATCAGTGATGTATGAAAACAACATTCAAGGAAACAATGTCATTCAAGGACCTGTTGTACCTCACTTTACTTACAATTGCAGTTTCCAAGAACCTATTAGGCATGTTAAGTGAGGACTTACTGTTCTTTTTCGGCCTAACCCTTTCTCTCCTCTCTCAGGCTCTGATAACGTGAGATCTTTTGTTATAGCCCCTCAGGTTCCTGGCACACTGTGATTTTTTTTTTCAGTCTACTTTCTCTCTGTTGTTCCAATTGGGTAATTTATATTGTTCTATTTTTCTTCTGTCCTCTCCATCCTGCTGTTGAGCCCATCTAATTTCAGTTACTGTACTTTTCTGCTCTAAAATTTCCAACTTGATTCTTCTTTATATCTGACTTCTTTTGAAGAGCAGTTTATTAATGGGTACAAATAGATGATTTCATAGAAGAAATAAGACCTAATATTTGATAGATCTGTAGGGTGAGTACAGTTCACAATAATCTTTTGGAAATTTCAAAATGCCAAGAAGAAATTGGGAGTGTGTATTTCTTTTTTGAGATCTTCTGTTTTTAGCATGTTTGTATTAATAATTGCTCATTGGGGCAAGTTTACATCATTTCCTTTCATATCATTGTCAGAGATAATTCTGTCACCTCAATGTTAGCATCTGTTCTTTGAAATCTTCCTGATTCTCAGTATGATGAGTAATTTGGGGCATTTGGGATATTATATTACAAGATTCTGGATATTAATTATATCGCTTTCAACTGGATTTTTCTAATATTGCTATGACAAAGGAAATGTTAAGGAGTGTTCACCTAGTTATTGCTGGTAGAAATCTAGAGTTCCCCCTTCAGAATTACTGCTATCTGAGGGGGTTCCTCTTATCATTACTGGGTAGAAGTAGTAGGATGCAGTCTGCTCACAGTGATGGCCACCAATTCCGCACTGAGGTTGGTTTCATGACCATTAGGTCTCCTCTGATAACAGTCCAGTGGGAAGAAGGAGAAGCATCTCATAACTGCTGGGTGGAGCTCAAGTTCAGAATTCCAGGGTGGTCTCCTCAGACACCATGGTGGAGAGGTCTTGTTAGCAATGGTTGCAGATGACATTGGGACCCCTCCTTGGTCATCATGGATACCACTAACTGGAGTGTTGGGACCACTCATTACAGTCCCCTAAGGGTAAGAGATATGTTCTCTTTTTTGGACTTTCATGGGTGAGGGTGGGGTCATAGTTTTTTCTTTAGCATTTGTCTGATGACGAACAGTTGTTATCTAAAAATTTTCTGTCTTCTGGGATGCCCCTTCTTCTACTCCTTTGCCCAAAAACATGAGGCTTTTGTGGGGACTTTTCTGCCTGTGCCTAGTGGTGTTTCTGGGTTTCTGGCTCTCCAGCTCCAGGAGTGGGTTCTAAGAGTCAAAACAAGGCCAGCCAGTCCTATTGCTTCTCTCCACCATTCAGAGTCCTCTTAGGTTTGATTTATGGACATCGTCCCGTCTTAGTGGGAGGAATCAGGAAAGGTGCCGCTCGGTCTTCCTGCAAGTGGGAGTCTGTACATGCTGAGGCTCTGTTGCACTGAGTTTCCTAATACTTCATCTCACATAGTTAAACCCAGAGTTAGAGAAAATAGGAACAATCAAGTCACATGGCAAAGATTATGGAAATAATTGAGGCCACTAATGTGCTCACAATCTACCATCATGCCCCCTGCAAAGAAACCTCCACCTCCCACGTCTACAATGACTCTGTCAGGACTTCACATGTCGACTTCATATCAATATCTGAAGTTATTTTCCTTACTTGTTTGTTTGCATTTTTATGTTTTTTTACCTTCTTTACTTTTTTGCTTAAAATGGTAAAAAGCATTATGTTTTATTCTAATCACTTTGAAGCCTCAAGGCCTAGGAGAAAATTAAGTACTGATTTATTTATTTTTGAATGGTTGGGTATATAAACAAATAGGCAAACAAATTAATAAGTAAAGGCCATACTAAGAACTCATGAGATTGCTAGAATTTTATAAATGATGCCTTTGGACATCAAAGAGCCTGAGAATGGACCTGATAATTTCCAAACAAGGCTTAATTTAACATCTTTATACAGGAAAGAGAGAGAGATAAAAAGCCCAAGAATATATACAATGTAGGGTACAAACATTTAAATCATATTGACAGACATTGGACATTCTTTTAAACAATTCTGTAATGCATTTTCCCCTAAAGAGTTTATTCTACAAAATGCTGTCTTTTATACCATGGAAACAGGCTCTCATGGTCATGTGAATATTTTCAAACATCAGTGGGTTTTGTTCTAAATCCACAGAATTTAAAGATGAATAAATTTCCATATAGATTAAGACAAATATATTCCCATAATTGGAAACAGGTTTCAATAAAATTGTAAAGACATCTAAAAAAGAAAAGAAAAATTTTATGCCTCCTAAGTTAGAAAGTTTGCATTTAAAATGCCTATGTTGAAATCAAATCAATGATTCAATGATTGCAGAAGGAAACATTTCAGCAAGGCTCAGTCCTCCCACCCACCTATTACTGGAGCAACACCAAGCAAAAGACATTCCATGAGAAGGTTCAGCACAGAAAATTAGAATGTCACTCCCAAAGAGAGAAAGAGAAATGAATTCCATGGTTGAGAAAACACTGTTTTAAAAAAACCCACAAGAAACAGATGTTGCCAGAAAAGGGCAGAAGGGTAAAGAATAATGCTTATGTGGTAAAAATATCCCAAGCCAAAGAATTCAAGAAAACAGAAACCTGGGCGGCCATGGAAGGAACAGTGGCAATCTTGCAATGTCCAGGAAAGAAGTGTGTTTTCAAAATCTAGCCTTGTTGTGAAGAGATGTGAAATGGATGGTACTTGCAAGATGTTTTTGTTGTTATTGCTGCTGGTTTTGCTTTGCTTTAAAGATGGGCAGCTCTCAAGACTCTCAGCACATGATTTATATCATCGTCCTCGCAGCTCTTCACTGCTCACCAAATCAGTATTTCACATATACTTTCTCACTTAAGTGTCACCCAAGCTCTGTGAGCTAGGATCTATTAATGTCCACTCTATAAAGATGAAACAAGTAAGGCTCAAAGACAGAGCTGCATGAGCAAGGTCAAACATCCACTATTTTAAAGTATCACATCAAGTCTGCCTGTCTCCCAGGTCCCGCTGTGTACCCTGAACTCAAATGCCCAACCTTTGATCAAAACCAAATCTTCAGGACCTTCCACTTTTTTTTTTTTTGTATGAAAGATTTTCTTTGGCAGAGGATGCTGCAGAGCAGCATTAGGGAGGACAGAAAAGAGAGGGAGCGAGAGAGAGAGAGAGAAGGTAGGGGAGAGGAGAGAGCGGGGAGAGAGAAAGAGGAAAGAGAAAAAGGGCAGGACCTTCCACTTTTTTATAATGGGTGGTCCAGCCATACTGGAGTTTTCTTTGTGAATTCATTCTTCAGGGATTGAATTTACTCCTGACAATAAAGTGACACTTTACTAAGTCATTATCGATGGTCAAAAACTGGCCCTACATACCAATGGTGGCGGGTTCAAACCTGGCCTTGGCCAAATTGCAACAAAAAAATAGCCGGGCGTTGTGGCGGGCATCTGTGGTCCCAGCTATTCGGGAGGCTGAGGCAACAGAATCACTTAAGGCCAGGAGTTGGAGGTTGCTGTGAGCTGTGTGACGCCACGGCACTCTATGATGGGCGATAAAGTGAAACTCTGTCTCTATCAAAAAAAAAATCCAATGATGCTTAAAGAAGAGATTGTATGTGGCATAGTACGGCTGCTGGCCCCAGACACTTTTGCTTAAACATGGGGATCAGCACTTGGGAAACACGTTTTCCGTAAAATCACAATATCCATCCAAAGTTAATTTTCATATTTTTAGCTTGGACTTTCATTTACAAAAAGCAATAATGTATCTTCCGGAATCAATCAAACAGTAAATAATGATCCAAAGATAAAAGTATTGTCTGCAATATTAAGAAAGGTGCAACTCAAGCTCTAACAATGAGAAGCTGGGTTAAAATTGAGGTTATAAAACAAATGCTATCACTCTGGCCTTAAGTACTTTTGAGCCTCAGTTTTTTCCTCTGTGAAATGTTGATAATGGTAGTGTATACCTTATGGGTTTGTGTTTAGGGACCAAATACTTAGTTCTTGAAAAAGCTATTATTACATTTCCTATATACTTTTCTCTTAATTGCATATTTTATTATTTTATTATCGATAATATTAATTTAATCATAATAGGTCAGAAAAAATGTCCAAATACCAAATTATTGAAATGCTGTGAAAGACCTTTCACCATGTACCATCCAGCTCATAAAAGTAATCTATGTCTAGAGGAACAGGACTACAGATAATGAATAGTATTCCTGTGTGTAGAGACAGTTCTCAACTGGGCATGACGCTGCCCCCTGCCCCCAGGAGACTTGACAATGTCCGGACACACTTTTGGTCATCACAGCTGGAAAGCAGGTGCTATAAAGCTTCTACTAAGTAGAGACCAGAGGTGCTGCTAAGTATCCCATCATGAACAGGGCAGCCCCCACTATAAATAATTTACTGGCCCAAAATGTCAAAGGTGTTGAGATTAAGAAAAGAAAGATGTTAAATAAAGCCTTCATAACAGATTTAGAAGGATCCATTGAGCAAAGGTAGGCCTACTTGGCTTGGTGCCTGTGGCTCAATAGGCTAAGGCACCAGCCACGTACACATGAGCTGGGGGATTCGAATCCAGCCCGGCCCGCCAAACAACCATGACGGCTGCAACCAAAAAATGGCTGGGCATTGTGGCAGGCACCTGTAATCCCAGCTACTTGGGAGGCGGAAGCAAGAGACTCGCTTGAGTCCAGGAATTGGAGGTTGCTGTGAGCTGTGATGCCACGGCACTCTATCCAGGGTGACAGCTTGAGACTCTGTCTCAAAAAAATAAAAAAATTTAAAAAAAGGTAGGCCTACTTGATGAGGCAATGCGTAACCTAAGTGTTTTAAAATGCAGTAAAATCACATACAGTAGACATTCCATAGTTGACTATCTCCTTGCACTGGCCACCTTCTTAACTTGACCTAATTTTCACAGACCGGACATGCATCACATGTCTTTATCAGTACGGTAGGCCTAGCTCCTTATGTCAGCCATCTCTGTATGTTGACCAGTTTATTTTACTCACTTAGGTGGTCGACTTACAGAGGTTCATATTTGTCACATTACAAACCAAACATCAAGATGACTGAACATCTTTTTTAATGTGGAGAATTCTTTGAAGTCAGGTACACATAGGTACCAACTTATTTATCAAACCAAGACACGCAGGTTGTCCCAGAAGAAAAGAGTCAAAACTTCAAAGATGTTTTCAAACTCCAGGCAGCAACAATTAATTCGGGGCCAGGAGGTCTGGAGAAATCCCAAGAAAATGACACTCAGGTCTCTAAGTCTCCTGACCTTATGCCTGAACTTGAATCTGATGAATGACAGAACTCAGGAAATTTCACCCCAAAATAGGACTCTTTGGTATAAAAAAAAAAAAAAATAGACTTCTCTTCCCTTCCCTGTTATCTCTTTCCCTGCAAGAAAATAATCAAGAATGCAACCACTGGCCTAAATCTTTTTTTTTTCCTTTAATTTTTATTTATTTATTTATTTATTTTTTTTTTATTAAATCATGGTTGTGTACATAAATGCAATCACGGGGTATAACGCACTGGTTTTATATACAATTTGAAATATTTTCATCGAACTGGTGAAATTTACTAAATGTAGAATATAAATGTCTGTACACAAAAACCAAATCATTTTAAACATAATACCTGCCTCTCAGGTTAATTTATAAGCCAGCCTGTTTTTCCCCATCCATTCATTCTCTCAAGTTACCTGTTCATCCTCCCTAGCAACCATTTATTGCTCCTAAATAGAATTACCTATATTCCTCTTCTTCCCCTCCCTACTAAAAGGAAGGTGTAAAAATGTCTGGATCCCCCAGGGATATTGGGTGATCATTCTGTGATTGCACAATTAAAGAAACCACTTCGTATTAATCTGCCTTAATTGTGAGTTGATCTTTCAGAGAATTTTCAGGGGGACAAAGGAAGTTTCCTTTGACCTTCACATTAAAAAACTCACTGCCAACCCCCCAGATGAGAAAACCAAGACAAAAAGTGACATAATGAAGATCAATCAGTAGGACAGGAAACGCGACAGAGGCCATGTGTCCAGAGCCATGGAGAAACATGTACCAGGTAAGTCAAAAATGCAGCCTCACCTCAAATATTGATTGCAAAATGTACATGTACATGCCGTGTGGCCTTGAGAAGGTCATCTGGGACAATGGTAATAGCATCTAGCACAATGGGATGTTGAGAGGATCAGATGAGTTATAGTTAAACATCATAGAACAGTGCCCAGCATATAATAAACATTTAATACATGACAGATACTCTTCACAGAGTACTTTATGGTAATTGCTTATTTCTCTCTCTTTAGACTGGATGTTCTGGGAGGGGTGGGCCCATTTTGTGCAATCCTCTAATTATAGCAATTGGATTGTGGTGAGCACAACAGCAAAATACTTCCCAAATGGAATGAATGTCTAACTTAAAGAATAAGCAACACTGTCTGTAGAAACAGCAGCATTCACACAAATTCCTTCTTTGTGCTTTCTGAGATACTTATTTCTGCGAAGTTTTACTAGAATTGCTTTGCTTTTTCAAAGGATCTGAAGACGGTGAGCGCTTTTCCACTAGGAGCAATTTGGAACCCAACTCCTCCAATTCTGTGTTTCCAATAGTAACGTGTGGGGGCAGGAGGCTCAACTTCTATATTCCTTCCTTATAGTCTAGGCCACAAAGAAGCTGTGGGAAGCTGCTGAATATTGCACAACATGGGAATAGCATTCTTAACTCTGGCTCATTAAAAGCTGGTGATTTTCTTCCCCTGAAATATCGAGTTATCCTTATTTATCCTATCTATAGTGAATTTTACCCAAACTCTTCCAAAACTGAAGAGGCTTCCAGGCTGTAGCCAGCGTCTAAGGGAGTCTTAGACTTGGGGAGCTCTAGGCTCCTACAGCTAAAACTGATGTTGACCGAGGATTCATCTGAATGAGAATTTTATGCTGCAATGAAATACTAAAGGATGGGTAAAATGGTAGCCCCACAAATATATAAATCCAAAACATATCAAAAGAACAATAGACTTCCCTTCCCTGTTATCTCATTAATGGTGGGCCACAAATCTGGCTTTGAGTAAGTAACACACGGCCAACTTGGTAAGTTGTGAATAACATTCTCTATAAGATAAAAACAAACCAATTATGGAGGAAAGTCACAACTATTCTTGATAATCAGCCAAGACAGAAATATGGTGTCAAGGTCTTCATAGTAGATAGGAGTGTGATTCAGTCAACCTCTGTGGAGGGCAAGTTGGTGAGATCTTTCCCCCCAAACGGACCCCTTTGATTCAACAATTTCACTTCTAGGAATTTAGCTTACGCTCATCTTCTTAAGGCATTTGAAATAATGGAGGCATTCATTGTAGCAGTATATTTGAAAAATATCTGAAACAACTAAAATAATTATTAGGAGACTGGTAAAATAAAGCTAGACTATCTTCATGGAAGGCAGTGACGCTGCCTCCGTCAGTACAAATTGGTCTCCTCCAAGAAAGGGATAAGTGAAGAAGCAAAGTGAATGCCTAGAAGAAATTTAAATATACACCCAAAGAAAAATCCATGCCCAAATATCCACGGCAATATTATTTGTAATAAGAAAAAGGAGAAAAAATCTTCAAGTGCATTAACAAGTGTGGTCTATCTATATAATGAGATATTATTTAGCCCTAAAAAAGGAAAGAAATACTGATCTATGCTGTAACACAGATGAACCTTGAAAACACGATAGTAACTGAAAAAAACTGGGTGAAATGTCCAAAAAAAACAGATCCACAGAAACAGAAAGTAGATCAGTGGTTTCCAAGGGTGGAGGGAGGGGCGGGGGGAGGTGCTCCCATTAATAGGTCAGAAATTACCCCTTGGAGTAATGAAAAAGCTCTAAACTTAGACTGCAGAGAGGGCCACATAACTAAGAACATGGCCAAAAAAATGATGAATTACACACTTTAAAAGGGGAGATTTTCATGGTCTGTGGATTATATCCCAATGAAGTTGTTCTATTTGTTTTAATTTCAGAATATAATGGGTATGCACTTCAGTTACATAATTTGCTCTTTATAACCCACCTTATAGATTGATGGTGGGGAGTAGTGTTCCTGGTAAACAGTGTGCCGGCAACAAAGCCATCCTGGTCTCACTTGAGCACATACCAGTGGCTGTCACCTAATTAGTGGGCATTCTCTTTTTAAATTTTTACAACAATTCCATGCTGTAAAAGGAAAGGATTATTACTACCCCTACAGAGGTGAGAAATTGAGGTTTAGAATATCAAAACTACAATTAAAGAGACATTCTGATTCGAGAACCCATGTTCCTATTCACTAGAACCTACGACTTCAATAAAGCATTCAATGTATTTTCACCTAACTAGTGTAATGATGCCAACCCTCTTTAACATCCAAACCTTCTGCATTTAACCATTAAGAGGCTAAATAGCAGCTAATAACTTGTACTTGTCACTAAAACTGTATCTCTGCAAGTAGGTTTAATAGAAATAAGAAGACAATGAAATCTGAAATGCATAAGCACCCTGTTGCCTAACCCTGCCCAGGATCCAGCATGGGGTCGTTAAGGGAGGTCATCTATCCAAAGAAGCCAAGATGCTTTAACATTAAACAGCAGGTGCAAACTAGACAGGAAGCTCCCGTTTACATGATGCTGTCCATGCCGGACTAACGGGTTATCACAACTCCACTCGTATTTTTATTCTTTTCTTTAATATATGTGTTTCTCAGCTTTGATTTTTACTAATTTAAAATGCAACAATACAGAAGTGTATGAAGAAGAAAATGCTAAAGCTTCCTGTGCCTCGCCTTCCTTCCTCGTGCCCAGAAGCTGTCACTTGCTGCAAGCGCAGAAGGGCGCCTCCCCAAAGCCATTCCCTGTTTTTCTTCTTCCATAGTAAAAAAAAAAAAAAAATGCTGGGCCATGTGCCAGATGACAGACTGTGTTATCTAAGTTTCCAGGTAGGGCCACATGACTAAATACTAAGAAAACAGACATAAGAAGTTTTGTGTGAACCCTCCAGGGAAGCTTCGTAAAATGGGATGAGGACAAATTAATTTGCCCTTCTGCCTGTCCTCCTTTTTTCTAGCTTTTAAGGCACATGATGCGTGGAGCTGCAGCAGCCGTTTTGCACCAGGAGGTAACTTTAGGTGGGAAGCCACTTGCTAGAATGGTGGGGCAAGAAACCACTTTCCTGTGACTAACAAAGCTATAGTTCTAGCTTTGACTCCTTTTCCAGGAAAAAAACAAACAAACAAACAAAAAATGTTAATAAGCCACTGTTACCCTGAGTTTGGAGGGTATATGGAAACCTGATTCAAGCAGAGATAAGATTCTTTTAACTTGTATATAAATGTGCGTGTGTGTTTTAAAAAATGAAGCATGTATCACGTTCTTCATTCCTTTTCTAATAGAAAGCAAATCAGAGGCACTTTTCCTCTCACCTGGCATTAGCCCTAACGATTTCTTTTTAATGAGTAGAAAACCCTCTCCTGCAGGGGGTATCATAGCTTATGTGCCATAAAGCCTATAGGCAGACGCAAAGTGTTTTCTTGTATATGTTTGCCACTTGGTTACATTCTCTTTTTTTTAATGCTCTCTTCTTCTCAAAAAAAAAAAAAAATCCATTTCTAATCAGTTCTGTCTTCTAATGCATTGAGTTTTACTTTGTTGTTAGAGAAGCAACTTTGTTTCCGACTTCCATTTTAGGAAACTAACAAAGCCTCCATTGGGTTAGTATCTCTTGTAGTAGATGCTGATGTACCGACTACCCAACCTCATCCATGCGAGAGGTTTGCACTTGAGTTTGGATTTAGCTGTGGATGCCATGACAACACCGGGTTCTGGGAAGGGAGCAAACTGGGGCTGTTTCCTGGGAACAACCAGGGAATTACAAGTGTGAAGAAGCGTCACAAAATTCTAAGCAGTGGAACACACACTTAAAATGTTTCTTCCTTGGACAAACCTCAAAATAACTATTAACTGCCGGTAAAAAATTGAATTAAAAAAAAAGAAAAACTGTAAAAGTGGTCATTCTCAGACAGAAGGCAAATTTTGAACCACAGATCCTAAAGTTTGCCATTGGATTTAGAATGGCAATTGCTTGGGTAAAACAGACCTTGGAAAGATCATTCAAAGACCAAGTTCATGTTTTCCAGGCAATTTACTCAAGCTTTCAATTTTAGACAGAAATAGTAAGGAAGGAATCTCTGTGGATTGTTCCTTCTGCTGAAAGTGCAATTATTTTAGCATCCTTATCAGAGCTACACAGAAACCTCAACTATTTTGAACCACTTCCCAAGAAAGTAATAATTTTTTTAAAAACAGGCAAACAGTACCTTAATAAATGTTGTCTGGGATAACTAAAATGTCATTATTTCAGAGACATTTCCCATTTGTGGTGAGCCACTGATCTTAAAGCATCTCTCCCTTTGAGTAAGAAACTGCATTTTTCTTTCTCACTGATGTTCAGAAAGGAAAACAAACTGTTTACTGGTAACAGATGGCCCTACTGTTTTCTCCAGGAGTTTAGAGACAGCCATGTGCACGAAGAGATATCTATTATTGGAAAATGGAGTTGTTCCAGGTATTTCTGGGGGAAAAAAAAATAGCTTAATTTAATTACATGGCTCTGGGGGACTTCCAGAAGTTAGACATTGTCTTTGTGTTCTCAATTAAAAAAAAAAAAAAACTTGTGTACTTGGTTTTTGCCGAGAACAGAATCAAGCCAGGAGTCTGCAGCAAGAAGTTCAGTTCAAATTCTAAGGTGAGAATTTTGATTCTTAAGGTTCTTCCTGCCCAGCCGTCACCTTGCACAGTAGCTAGCTACCGGTCAAAGGAAATGCATTTCTTTCCTGAATTCACGAGTCAGAACCTGGTGGATCCTGGTGCCACACTGTCCTTATCCAAAGCTTTGAGGCCTCACCCTCCACAACGCAGAAAAAAGACACCCTTAGACGGAATCTTTTCTTTAACTAGCCAGGTCTTTATCCAACATGATGAACACAGCAAGGAAACACTGCTTGGCGATCTGAAATCTGACCCCATTGAGGCTAAAGGAGAGGAATGCAGGAAATGGTTAAAAAAAAAAATCTTGGTCTGCTTTTCCCTCAGGCTTCTGGGCTGCAGATCAGAGAAGAGTTAGCCTTAACTGGAAGAAGCAGCCGCCACGTGGAAAAAGCAAAATTGAGTGAATTGAGAGAAGCTGCTTCGAGCAGAAAGAGAACAGTGGAGCCATGGAAGCTGGGGCCTGGCGTGGACAAGTATCACTCTCACGCACACAAACTGAAAAACAGGACATTGAAAAACACAGCGTTGTTTTGTTTCTTAACGTTTGGCCCCAAATCTGCAGGCAAATCTTCAAAACAAATTAAATCCACAAATGGGAAGCATTAAAAAGCCTGCATGCAATGCCCAACAAACCCCTCTATATGTTCTATAAAGATAAAAAGATTTTGTCTAAATTACCTTTTAAAAAAATGTAAATTTTAAAATTAGGGAGCACAACATGGTTAATCATGAAATGGATAATAATGGTCGATATTTGATAAGAGCTTCAAATCTGGACTTCTGCATAAAAGCAGCCAATTAAACTCTCCCAACAAGGTATCACTGTGTCCATGTTATAGATGAAAAAATATCCAAGAGTGACGACTGAAAAGCAGATCCATTTCTGGACTTTTCCATATTCCCTCTGACCAACAGCCATAGATATCTCACAATTATTATGAGCTACGAAGAAATAAAATCCAGTAATAAGAATTAACAAAAGCTCTGTAGGGCACCCCAGTGAATGTTTTCCCTGACAGTACTTATTCTTTGCATGAATAGGTTCACAGAATGCATGCTTGAAAGTGAAATAGAAAGTTTAATGGTTTTGTCCAAAAGATAATTCATTTTGACCCGTTTGGTAAATTTCCATTTATCCCTATTATATTCCTCTGCCCCCCATAGTTAATCAGGTGGCTAATTATAAAGATGTCCAACCCCTACGAGAATAGGATACCACCTTCTCCTGCCAGAGCTCAATACATCACCCACCCTTGGGGAAAACACTTCCTTTCAGGACAAGGACACTCATAATTAGACCCACTATAAATAACCCGGGTGCTCAGAGCCTTGTCACTTAGAATATTTAACACATGGGTAGGGCAAGAACCTTTGTCTGCTCTCCCACCCTACAGGGAACAGAACTCACTTAGGAACATCCTGAAATAATGTTCTTTTCCCAAGGGCTGTCTTCTGCTAAAAAACAAATCACAACCAAGCACATACAAGGTAAAAGCTATAAAGAGTGACAAGAACTCAACCTTTTCCATTATCTTTTTAAGGCCTGATTTTTTAATCAACGATGGACTGGTATAGATCAACTTCAGCTATGAGCTCAAGAGCACGCAAACTGTCTTCCTGCAAATCAGTTATCAAGAAAGATAAAACAAGAGGGCAGAGGGAGAATACCAAAACTCCAAGAAATGACATGTGTGATGGATTTGCTTTAAGAATCGGAGAGAGCTGCGTTGGAAACCCAGCTGCCCTTCTTTGTGTGACCTGGGGGAAATCTGGGCAAACACCTTCCCTCTCACGTCCTTGTTTCAGTGTTTTCCCAGGGACTGGTAAAAAATACACCCTACATCCTCACAGCTCCCTCAGAGTGTGGTCACTGAAGAGATGTGGGATGATACACAGTGGGGCTGGGTTTTGTCTGTTTGTTTTAGAGATGGGATCTCACTACGTTGCCCAGCCTGGGTCTCAAACTTCTCTCTTGAAGTGATTTATTAACTCACTCTCTGATTTATTAAACCTGAGAAAGGAATAAGAGGAACCCCCACATTTATAGGCTTCCAGGCAGCAGTGTGGCTAAGCTGGGCACCCCTTTTTGTTAGTTTGGCAGGGGCAGTCTTATGAGACTGAGCTGATAAAGGACCCACATTACCTCCAGCAGTGAGTATGAGAATTGAATTAGATTGTTGAACTCTAGTTAGTGTTGGACAATTGGAAAATCTGATGTCAGGAGTTGTGTCACAGAAAAGAAGGAGGCCATGGCTGATGATAAGTGATGTGAAGCCAGATAATCAACAGCTATGGGGGAGGGGGAGATAGTGCTGATTCAGAGGCCGCTCACAGAAAGTCCCTCTAACAGGCACCATTCAGCCAAAGTGCCAGGGGATGTAGTAAGCAGGGAGAGAGCACTCCCAGCAGACGGCATGTGCAAAGGCCCCGTGGCAGGTGTGCCTGCCGGGACTAAACAAAGCAAACCATCAAGGGGAACAAAGGAGGAGTGGCAGGAGACCAGAGCAGAGAAGGAGCTGGAGGCACGATCTTGTGAAACTTCCAAGGCCCTGGATGGACTCTGTGTTTTACTCTGAGCAAGACAGGAGATTTGTAGAATTTTGAGCAAAGGACTGGTATAATCTAACTAGTTTCAAAAATCATCTCAACCAAAGGTGAGCAGAGGCAAAAGCAAAGAAGCAAGTTAGGGGCCTGTTGTAATTGCCCAAGTGGTAACACACAGAGTTGTGACGTATAGTGAAAATAAAGGGGTACCAAGAGCTAAGGCCGGCGTGTCTCTTGAGTGCGGATGCCAATTACTGAGATAGGAAGGGCTTCAGAGCAGTGTATTTGGGGAGATGGATTAGGAGTATTCTATTAAGATGCCTTTGAGCCAATCAGCTGTGGCAAGGAAGAGAGAGGTCCCCATAACAGGAGATTGCACCAAGAACACAATCTTCAGGGAAGCTGGAGGTCAAGTGCATCAGTGGGCAGGCCTTCCCACTACAGAAGTTACAGTGTACTTGATTATCCCAGACCAAAATGATAAGACAGCAGCATTCTGTCTCCGGAATTTGAAATGAGGTGTTCCTAAAAGCCTCAAGTCAGACTCGCCACATATAATCTGCAATTTCCAATACATCACATCTCCTTGAAACCAAACAAATATCAGTTCAAAGATAAAATAAGACAAACTGGTTATCTCACAGCATAGAGCCAAATTCACAAACACAGTTACTGAATGCATCGTTCACTTTCAAATGAATTGGTATAGTGTTAATATTATGTTTAAACCTATTATTTTTCTTTCTTTACTAAATCACAACGGGACGGTATTAAAGACTTGATGATATTCATTTAAAGTACAAGCTAGTTATTTGGGGGAAAAAATGGAGTACAACTCACATTCAAACATTGAAACACTGGCCCATGTATAGAATACGTACTTTTGCCTTTCAGCAAACATTACAAAAAGGAGTTTGTCAATCCCTCACCTTCAGCGATATGGGTATTGGTAACTTTTGTGTCCTTACAGAGGAGGATAAATCATTTCATCAGTTTGTGATGGTTTTAAATTTTAAAGGCATTACTAAAATCACTAAGTATTATAAGTTATAAATTAAAAAAAGAAGTAGGCCTAATATTAATTAAAGACTTACTATTCATTTTGTATTTTCTGTGGAACAGACGTTATACATTTAACACATTTAACATTATGACTTTTTTAATCTTCAGAACACCTGACCTCTTCAAATAAGAGAACACTGTTTAAACTACCAGAGAATAAGAAAAACATTAACTGAGACACAGTACCTCTTTATTCTTTTTTTTTTTTTTTTTAGTTTTTGGATGGGGCCGAGTTTGAACCTGCCACCTACGGTATATGAGGCCAGCGCCCTATCCCTTTGAGCTACAGGCACCACCCGACACAGTACCTCTTCAAGTGAAACTTACATTGGAGACTCAGGTGTATCGATTCTTTCCTAGGTGAACCTGGACATGTTAATTAGCTATACTACATCTCAACCTGCTCATTAAAAAATAGATTATGATAGTAGCTTCCATAGAGGGTAACTGAGAATACTATGAGCTGATACTTGTAGAGTGCTTAACACAGCCCCCAGCACAACATAAGGACCTAATAACCCCGAGGATACCGTCATTAATTTAGGGGTGCTATAAAAACATACCCGTAATCTTCACTTTCTGACGGTTCACTGCAAAATCTGTTCGCAGAAGGCAGATTAATCAGAAAAAGTCATTATAAATTTATTAATGTGGAGGTGGGGGAGAACCTCAGAGTGATTCCCCCATATTACACTGAGGTACCAATGCTAATATAATCCTACTACTGATTTTCATTCAGTAGGAGGACAAATGATCTTTAGGGGAATTCAGTGCATACAATGGCCTGGGACAAAGTTTGTTGAGCTCACAGAGGAGACAATGGCATGAGAAAAGAAACTGTTCGTGATTGTTGGCAGATTTTAGTCTTTCTGCCTGTGATGAGAGCTCAGTTAATAAGAAACTCAAAGAAGGGACCAGAGGTGACTGTTTGTACTTTGGTAGGTCCTGACTTCAGGGAAATAGGAGGATTTCAGAGAACAACTTCTTCCCATGCTTTGGAGAGATGGAGGACTGAGAGACAGAAAAGGGTGGAGAAAAACAATCACTCTCCTTGGCAGGTCCATCTGTGTGGGGACAGGTCACAAATAAATTCCACTGCAATAGAAACTAATCAACGTCCCAGGAATTTTCTCATATAGGTAGATGTGATCATATGTTATACTAACTTGGGTCATTTTTTTTTTTAAACGACTTACTAAAACCCCCTCTCCTATGTTTCCTTTTGTTGGATTTTATCTGTTCTAAAAACCAAAAAGGGGGAAAGGTAGGATAGAGTATAGGGTTAAGAGTGCCAGGTACTGAGGACAGAGTGATCTGGGCAGGAGCCACGCACCACTGCTGACCATGAGTCTTGGAAACAATATCCACTGGACACAACATACTGTCCCAACCCTAAGTCATATTGAGCAGTAATAAGAAAAAGGCAAGAACTGCAGTCAGCCAGTCAAAGAAAACACCTTGCTTTTTAACGTTGACTCTCTGAAGCTTTCACTCATGCCTGAGATTGCAATAAAAGCCTGTGAAGATTGTTGGAGGGGCTGCACCCTTGCAAAGGGTGAACCTACTGGGTTCCCTAAGTTCAACACAAATAGACTGAGGAGGTATTATTTATTTCACATTGAGTCACACCAACAAGTCTGGCAGGTAGGGGACAAGTGTTTTCTGGCATCTGCTCACCTTTGAGGGCTTTTCGTTCAATACTCACCATACCAGGGAGCCATATATTGGGCTGAAGTTCTCTGTACTCCTACATACCATAAACTGAGGGGCTTAACAAACAACAGAAATTTATATTTCATGGGTGTGAAGGCTGGGGGTCCAAGATCAAGGTACTGGCAGATTTGGTGTCTGGCAAGGGCCCCTTTCCTGGTCCAGAGACAGCAGGCCCTTGGCTGTGTCCTCCATGGTGCAAGGCCAAATGAGCACTCTGGGGGCTCTTTGACAAGGGTACTAATCCCATGCATGATGGCTCTGCCCTCATACTCAATCCCATCCTAAGACTCATGTCCTAATACCATCGCATTGGGGGGGATTCAAACATCATCATATATTTAAAAGAAAAAATCATGTCTTTCAAGAAACTTGATAAGAAGAGGAATTTTGAGCCCAGGAGACAGATTTTAAATTATAAAAGGTGGAGGGAGGTACCTAAACCTTCAGTCTATTCCAAAGGCACCATCACCACCATCATCATCATCACTTTACCATCTCCACCAGTACCTCTGTCATCATCCATCCTGTAAGGGGAGACCTACTATTATTCTATTTTCCTGAGAAGAAATAAAGCACAGAGATATAAAATAAATCACCCACATCCACACAGCTTGTGAATGGCAAAGCCAGCATTTAAACCAGGAATATGTAGGCCTCAAAGATCAAATAATTCACATTCCAGTTGTGTGACTCCAGCATACACAGATTAGGCTATTTTATCACATATTGCCTAAATCATGATGCTTTAGAGTTATTTTAGAACTTTCTTATAGCATTAGTTTTGTTTCATATAAATTTCATGAGATAGTATTTGATTCCTCTGAGAATCTATATCTATGGCCATTATTCAGATGAAGAAACTGAGGCCAAGTTAGCCTATGTTAGTTAATCAAGTGCTAATAAATCTTGACAAAGGATACAGAAGGTATTAGAAGTTTAGTCTTTGAAACCCAGTGGTGTAACATTGCTCATGAAGTGGAAAGTGATACTCGAATCAAATGAGCTCTGCTAGTTCCTTAGGGATACATAGCAATGTTATTTTCAAATTCTCAAATGAATAAAAAGAAATCAAAAGATTACTATAGAGCAAAAAACATGAATCCTGACACATGTTATATTTAAAAGCAAAAACATGTCTTTCAAGAAACTTGATAAGAACAGGGATTTTGAGCCTAGGAGACAGTTTGTAGAAGCAGAATTGCTTCCAAGAAAAACCTGCTTTAAATTCAGTGTTGCAGAATAAATGCATAGATATTAAAGACTTAATTGCAAGTTTAGAAGTGGATCTATCCCCTTGCCTATAAATTTTTTGAGGGCAAGAACAAAATTCAATGTCTGTTATTTCCATGTCTAGCAACTATCTTGATTTTTACTACCTATTTAGTAATCAATTAAATGAATGACTTCCTAATGTTAATTTTTTCGTCATTTATTGCGAGGCTGGATCTTGGGTCAGGACAGTGTACACATCTTGGATTGAACCACCCAAGTTGGATTTTCATCTCCATCATTTGAAGTGACCTGAATTTTTGTGAAGACATTCCTTACTCTCCTGAAGACCTAAGTAAGGTGAAACGTCCCCAGAGCTACAGTATTTCCAAAGGGTTAAACTTAAGTTATTACATCTTTCCATCTCCTATAAAAGCCTTTTTAACTTAGGCAGAGGTATACAGAATACACATACACATACTGTCCCCTAAGAGGTAATCATTTCAACAACACAGCTTGGTTCTTTTTTTGACTGAATTAGAACCCCAATTTGAATAAAACAACACCCACATCATTTTTAGATTCATAGATGTTTTTCTTACAGTAATTAAATCAGTATCTGTAGCCAACAACGGGTATCAGTATGCATATTTAAATATAGCTCCTCTTCCCACTGTAACAGGATTATGTAACCAGATACACTTGTGCCCACTTAAAGAATTATATGCAGGGAAGTGAGAATATAGGAGCCACAGTCTGAGATGCTGCCTCTCCTTAGCCCAGGGGTGAGTGACACACTGCAAGCGAACATTTTACTATTATACACATTTCTCTTTTTGCTCCTCCTGTCTGCTTTAAAAGTCACAAGTAACTAGAGTCAGCAAGAGATGGATTCTATCAGGAATTGTTGTCAGCTAATGCATTTCCCAATTGCAGCAGCATCACAAAATTGCACAAAAGCATGCTCTGGACATTTATACCACCACCTGACAAAACTGGCTGATTGTCAGTAATCTTCCCTATTCCGAGTATACATTACCGGGTCGCTAATATCTCCTCGGATGTAGCAGACCAGTTGTTGCCTGTTCTGCGGGACTGAACCATGCCGCTTTTCATTGGCAACCAATAAAAGAAATTATTTTCTCCTTCGTAGATAATTACCTTTCTTGAATGTATTCATCAAGACAGGACACAAGCTCAAAACACTACCAGTTTGCATCTGAACTGACATAGGGTAAGATGTGGTTGGTTATAAGATTTTCAAGTCCAAATTTAGTACTCCACATGATCTACTGTGGTAGACAAGAAAATGTTCCCCCAAGGAAGTCTACACTCTGAATTCACAAAACCCACATGCCCTCACTAAAATCCTGCCAGGCCCAACATTGAGCTAATCAACAAGTTAGTTACAAACCTGGACTGACCCAGGAAAATAGATGGTGGCACCAACTGGACTTTAATCTGTGTAGTATTGTTTCTCAGTAGGTTAAAAGAAGCAGAAACAGTAAGAAAAGACATAAAGTCAATTCTAAAATTCTTTATAACTAACCCATATCTGAAGTCAGGTCCAGAGAATACTAAGATTATCTGTGTTGTTTTTAAAAAGAAAAAAGGAAGGAAGGGAAGGAGGGTGGGCATTCCCATAATTCAACTCTCAGTGACAAACTTCAAAGCAACGTGGAGGATGACGTCCTTGAACTTGCTCTTGTTGCCTCAGGTGGGGACCTTGTGTCACATGTTCCTTCTAACATCACTTATATGTGATCTCCAGCATCTAATTTCTCATTTATTTCTCTGTGAATCTCATCTCCCCTTGTTCTTTCCCGACTGCCCTTTGTCAGCAAAACTAAAATAAAACTTCTCAGAGAAAGTTAGTGAAGCCGTGGTTACTAGGCAACCCTCCATATGTTAAAATAACTTGAAGCTCTTCAGCAAAAGGAAAGAGAATATTTAAGACCCCGTTAAACTTTGAATTTTTAAAGCAAAAAAAAGTGAACCAAAGTGAGCAAGAAAAGAGATCTACCGCCATTTCTGGAATCCTTAGAATTTCTTGTCTGTCTGAAAACTGAAGTTCAACCATGGACTTCTAGAAACTCTTGACATCTTTTGACAAGTGGAAAAGGCAAATTCTCATGCTCAGTACAGTAATGGGAGGATGAGCGCCTTGCAGAATTATTCAGAATAAGGAAAGAGAAGGAGAATGTCAAGTTGGCACCTGTCAAGCAGAAGATGTGACTTCCCTGGGGAACTTCAACAGGAGCCCTGTATTCAAAGCCAAGTGCCCCTTCACTGGAGCGGTTGTGCCTTAACAGGGACCAAAGACTCTCTCAAGGAATGAGAATCCAAAATCACTTAGGACTTTCTAGTTTTTCTCTTGAATTGCACCCTGCAGTGAGCATTGAGTAAAAAAAATAGGGTATAGCCATTGAATCCCTTTAGAATAAGCAATCAGAGCCTCAAACTTCCAGACAGGGGGTCATTCAAACTACAGGAACAAACTTCTTCCTCATACCTGCCCTATTTCAATAATAACAGCCACAAAACCTTAACAACATAAGAGTCCACAGCCTTCCCCCTGTTTAATATAAAACTTAATAATTCTCAGCATGCAGAACATTAATCTCATATTTATTTAAAAATCTTCCCCTTCAAAATCAATCCATTTTCTTTTTTATGCTGTTCTCCAGAAAATAAAGGATAATTAGTCAATACCAACTGTTTAAAATCCCTTCCTATATATGAAAACTTTTCATTAGTCAACTCCCAGCTTGCTTTTCTCCAACATTAATATTCTCGATTTCTTTATTTGCCTTTGACAGTCATCCCATTCTCTGGCCTTTTAGTGACTCATTTCTGAATTTCCTACACCCTCTCTAGGGTTTGTTAAATGAATAAATGGAAGCAATGAATAATCAGTGGTGGCAAAAATGGTAGCTCGCAAATGGATGTTGGGCGTATTTCTTTCCCCCCACAGAGCATTAAAAACAAACAAAATGAAGCAATATACATTAATAGCAAATGTTACATAATTAGTTATCTAATTCTATTTTAGAAAATTGGAAAAATTGACACAGGTGAGGCCCAGGCAGATATAACAAGTGACCAATTCATTTGTTCCTTCTAGCCACAATTTCTACCCAGCCTTTTTCACTTACTTAAAATGTGAGATTTTGGCCATTTGAAATAATGTGTTCAACTATTGTAGTGCATTTTTGAGTATCTGCCATGTGTTAGTCACCCAGGACTTATGTCATCTACTAACCACCAATTATTTAGTAACTCTCATAATTCTCACAACCACCCTATTTGCTAAGTGCCAAGGTCATCTAAACCATATGAACAAATTTCTTCCTATAAGCTGCCCTATTTCAAAAACAACAACAAAACAATTTGCTGAACCCAGGTTTTGAAGTTAGAAGACTCAATTAGGGGTTTCGGCATACTCGTAGGTTACCTGTAAAAAACAAACAAACAAAAAAAACACACATTTCCTTTACACAAAGCCATCTTTCCAATTAGGAATATTTGTCAATGACATGGAGGTGAAAGGATAGATGTGTAAGGAGAGGGAACAACAGAGAGAGTATGATGTTCAATGAAAACAGGAAGTTTAGTTAATTTCCACTGCTAGTTAACTATGGCCAGTGAAGTAGTGGTAAGAACTGGGACTAGATTGCCTAAACCCTAGAGGTCATATGACCTTGACTATAGGTGATGATCAGTTTTAAGATTGGTGACAAAGAAATTTACCAACTTCTCTGCTTTTCATTAATACTTTACTTTGTCATGTCTTTATTTCCCCTGAATTACAGTATAGTTGTGAACACTGTGTAGAAGGCAGAGATTTTCCTTACTTGTTGCTTAGCTGATTATTTGATCCAACTTTACCTACCAATGTAACAGGAGCTGCCATAAAAAGCCAACTTACATTTTGCTTCCAAAGGCTTTGCTTTGGAATGGACTCGTGTTCACACTTAACCACTCAACGACAAGTTACTTATAATCACTAAGCCTCAGTTTGCTCATTTGCAAAACAGGGATACTGTTGCAAGTATCATTACCAATATGGCCGGGGTAAGGATTAAGGGAAATAATAAATATAAAGCGTTTGGCATAGTTCCCAGAAGACAGTGCACACTCAGGAAAGCTCAATAAAGCACAAGGAAGATTATTTTACTTATTGGGAATTGTGTTCAGCTGAACGTAACAGGAAACCAATTACTGTCCCAAGATGACAGCTCACCCTCCAGAAGCATCTCTGGGGTACACTCGGGAAGGAGGCAGAGGAGAGTTTGCAGCTGACTCTGCAGGATTTATCAGAAGGCCCAGCAGGTGGCTGAGGCCAAGCTGAGAAGCTGGGAAATGTAGCCAATTTAGCTGGATATACCATGACCCTACACAACCTGAGAAACCACTGGTAAAAAAAGGAAAAAGACAGCTTGAGATGTCTAGCAGTGTCTACACAACAAGCCTTCATCGTGTGCTCATTACGAAGAGAGAGTTGGTGCGGAACTCATCAGCCATGCATAGCAGCCACGTGTCCGATCCTGCTCGCTCTCCTTCCTTTATTCCAGCATATTCCTTCTCCACTCCCAGCTGCCAGTGCTCTGCTGACAGCCTTCTCCAGACCCACGTCACCGTGACCGTGCAGTGACTGAGGCCACAGTCTAGCGCATGTCACCAAAGTGGAGGTTCCCCTTCCTAGCAAATTCCTTTGTTTTTAAAGTGTTTTTTTTTTTTTAAACATTATAGTAAAGCAAAGTGCAGGATTTTGACATGAAGGAATATTCTAACAATGGCAAACTTTGGCAGGGCTCAGTGGTTCATGCCTACAATTCTAACACTTAGGGAGACTATGGCAGGAGCATTGCTTAAGACCAGGAGTTCGAGATCTGCCTGACAAAGAGAAGACTTGTCTTTACAAAATAATAATAAAAATTAGCTAGGCATGGTGGCGAATGCCTGTAGTTGCAGGTACTTGGGAGGCTGAGGCTGGATGGCTTGAGACCAGGAGAATGCAGATCAGCCCGCATTCCATCTGTGGCAACAGAGCAAGAGACCCTACCTTAAAAAAAAAAATTTAAAAATGCCAAACTTTCTTACCCAAACCCGTGTTTTACCATCCTCACTGTACCAAAGTTGGAGGATTAGTGGGCCTGCATTTAAACCATTGGCTGCTATTACCACAGCTAAACCAACGTGGCAGAATCAACTTCCCAGATTCCCAAAGGAAGAAGATTCACAAATTCGTATTTTTAACAAACTGTACTTGTCCAGGTCAATACTTTTGCGTTGCTACTCGCCAACATGAAATGCCATGGGGGTCTACATGCAGGCGATTATCACAGTATGGGGAGGCTCGGCAGAAACTATAAAATGTCAGACTGTCTTCCCTGGAAAGGCTAAGTCTTTTTTCTTGATTCTCTGAATAAGTACATTTTACAGAAAGAAAATCGGGTCATAGAAAGGAAGAATGAGGAAACAGGCGTCTCTGGACATTCACAGGTGCGTCTACCTGGGCCTTGCTCAGTGGTCCACTGGTCCCATCCCTCTCGTGAATCCAGCATCTTCTCAGCGTCTTGAGTAAACGCTGCAGACGTCCATGGTGAAATCATCTCTCTTGGAGCAGGGACACAGTAGACCCGGCCTCGGGGTCAACACTGCAACTGGATTGGCCTGAGTCCATCCTCCTACTCCCGACATCTGAGCCCTGGGGTTGGTTCCACCATGGGCATATCACCCCTATGACCTAGTTCTGGCTGATGAAAGACATGCTTCGAATGTGTCTTCAGCTGTTCGGAGAGAGAAAGACACATACATCCCTCCCCCTGCACTGGGTAAGAACCCGAAAGGGTAGGAGCTTTGTAGGAGCTGAGGTCAACTTCACCTTGACAACGGCCTGTGTGAGAATGAAGGAGAGGGAAGCAAAGCCGAGAGAGAATCGGGGCCCTCAGTGTCATCTATCTCCAGCAAGAAGCCATTGCTCATGAAGTGTGCAGCCCTGGGCCTTTGAGCCTTCCAAGCCAATACCTTCCTTTCTGCTCAGTTGGAATGGAGTTTTCTGCAAAATTTGCAAATCCATAACTGGTCAAAACTCTCCCTACGAACTTTTACCCCAGTGGATTAAGACTAAGCCAACAAATTGGTAAATTCTCCAGGGTACAGCCTCCTAGCATATTGAAAGAAAAATAAAACTTTTTTTTTTTTAAGTTACAAGCTGTCTGCTGCCTTTTCTGCTTTACTTTCCTTGACTTTTGGTATGAGCAGAGGAAAGACGTGCTGTATGAGCACAGGCAGGCAGAACAGAATAATCTACCTGCTACCTTTCCAAGCCTAAGTCCTCATCCCAAGTGATGTCAGTGACTGTACTGAGCACCTGCTGTATACATTAGGCACTATCATCTCCTACTTAACACAGCCACTCTACACAGACAATATCGTTATCCACATTTTCAAGAGAGGGCAATTTGAGTCTCCAGGAGTTAGTTCATTTTCCCCAAGTCACAAAGCTAAGAAGTAGTCAGCGTAGATTTGACACCCCAAAAGTATGTGACTTCAAGGACGTTCACCCTTCAAAGGGTTATGGGAAGTAACAAAAAAGTATATGACAATGTTTAGCTCAGCCCTGAGCATGTAGAAAATAATCAATGGTAGCTATTACGGCTGTCGCTGCAGAAGCCTGGTGACGTGGGTTTGGCTGTCCTCAGACGCAAACGCAGTTCTGTGCTGTCTGGCTGAGCAAACAGATGGTGCTGATGGAGTCCGCCTTGCCCGGTGAGCTGGCTGGCTCATACCCATTTCAATGATCTGCTCTTTCAACTCCAGAGGCCCAGAAGTGAAATCAAGTGGACAAATTTGTAGATGGGGTGTGCTCCCAATGGCTGAGCGCGGACAGGAATTCCGGCCCAGGGAG
The DNA here is from genome assembly GCA_963573935.1 of Arctocebus calabarensis. Taxonomy (NCBI): domain Eukaryota; kingdom Metazoa; phylum Chordata; class Mammalia; order Primates; family Lorisidae; genus Arctocebus; species Arctocebus calabarensis. Next base: position 27,072 of record CAUYON010165143.1, read on the forward strand.
CGCGGACAGGAATTTACTAACCCAGGCAGCCTTCCAGCCAGTGCAGCCTGGGGCAATGTAAGTGAGCTCAGCTAATCACAGGTGGCTGAGCCAACTGGGTTCTGGCAGATCAGGAAGCAGAAATGTTCTCTCCAAAACTGGCCCATGAGAACCCACGTCGGATCCTTTTTGAAAGCCCCCCAGGGGTTCAGCGATACCATCAGCTTTCCCGGTCAGTCATCATTATAAAGTGGTTTTCTGAGGGTATATCCCCAGCTGTGGTTTAAAGAGATTAGCAATACAACACCGCACTTAACGATGACTAGAAATTTAACATGAAAAGGCTTATTCTCTCTTTAAGTCTCACAAGACGCTAAAAAAATACATATACAAAATTTAAAACCCACTGCTTTAAAAATGTGATGCTATTTCATGTGCGTGTATTTGAGGATTAAATATAAAGCGTGACTCTTAATGACTGAGCGTCGTTCACCCTTCCACGGTGAGCGTGTCCAGATGGAGAAAAGGAAAAAGGAGAACCTACAATGAAGAAAAATGGGCAGCTTTATTACAGCAGCCTCTTTCTCAGGGAATTCTTATGTAAACAAATAAAAAAAGTTCACGACAAAAGAAAAGATACATCGGTCATTTCAAAGGCATACGTACTGCCATCGAAAAGCCTCTGATGGACTTGGATTTCAGAATCACTGGATGGTTTTTGGCACATTGGCCCCCAGGCAGCCTTTGTCTTTTAGAGAGGGGCGTTTAGGATCAGGGCGAGCAGCCCAGCGCTTCCATCCCAGAATAAAATTCCTCTCTGTGAGTAAAGCTTGGCCTTTACCAGCATGGGTTTACAACTTGAAGAATTTAATTAGAGAAAGTGGACAGCAGAGAAAGGAGAAAATTCTAGTCAACGACAAAGGCTCCCATGGCCATCCCACTGGAAACCCTTTTGCTTGCTCTTGCTTCGTGAGTATCAAAGACAAACGGGATGAGAGTGAAGGTAAAGCCCTCCCCAAAGTGCAGACTGTGGTTTGCTTTTTCCCTTAAAACCCACCCATGGCCTCTCAACACCTATGGAAATGAAGAACCATTTCCCCACAGGCTACCAGCCCCTCATGATGTGACCCCTGCATAGGTCTCCAGAAAGGGCTCTGAATGCTCCCTGGCTACCACCCAAACCTCCCCGTACCTTGTATTACTCGGCACCCTCTGTGTGTGTGTCAAGCTTCCTTGTAACCCCAGGCTTTTGCCTGTGTCATGCCCTCTGCCTTGAGCCATCATCTCCAAAGTAGAGTGTAACGAAGAAGAAAAAAAAAATTCAAACTTTTGTGAATGTATGTTTGTGTGCATGGAATAAATAAGAAAACTAAAGTAAAACATAATACTGTAACTCATGGATGGAGAGTGGAGCTCAGAGATAATCAGCAAAGAAACAAAAAGAGATTGGGAGTTCTTTTGTTTGATGGAGCAAATCGTGTAGTCAAAGAGATTTGAAGACTCTGAGTCTAAACACCCTCTGCCTCAAAAGATTTGAAAACTATGAGTCTAAAAAACCCTCATCCCCATCTCGAACCATCTCTGCTTGGATTAGTCCTTTCTGGACCCTACTTCCTCTAACTGTGACCTTCCTGGACCTTCCAAAGCTGGGCTAGACTTTTCTCTAATGACCTTCTGTTTCCATTTTTGGACTTAACATTGAATTCTCTGCATGGCAGCCAATACTAGCTTCATTATATTGCTGCCCTCCTTAAAACCCTCCATGGGTTCTCAACACTCTTTACCATGAACTCCTTAAATTTCTACAAAATCTGGCCCCAAATATCTCTGCAGTGTCATATGACTATCCTTTTTGTCTTCTAAGCTGTAACCCAATGGACTTGCCAGTCTGTTTTCAATTATCATCGGAAGCCCATTCTTTCGTCCATTCTTCTACACCAAAGGGCATCCTCCACATTTTTTAATGGCTGGGATCTTCCTGTCATAAGGACCCAATTTTCCTGACCTAAAGCAGACACTTAGTCACTCAAGACCCGCCTATCCAATATGGCAAACATCAACTTGAAATGTGTCCAGACAGAACGAATTGTGTCACTGGGTATATAATGCTCATTGGGTTTTTGGTGACTTTGTAGAAAAGAGTTAAAAATTTTTGTTTAGTCTGTGTTAAAATGGTAATATTTGATTAAATAAAACACATTTTAAGTTTAATTTTACCTATTTCAGTTTACTTGTTCAATTTGCTTCTAGGAATCGCATGTGTAGCTCATGTGTGACTTCACATTTTGTAGGACAGCACTGCTCTGGAAGGTATGTATTTAAATTCTCTATGTATTCCTTACCTCAACTGGCTATTTTTACTTATTTCTCATCTGCTGCCCACCCCAGAACCCCAGGACCTCCCTGAAGGCAGGGTCTTCATCTGTCCTGTCTCTACCACATCATCAATGTTGTCCAAGCCCCGGACACACAGGAAGCGCTCAACAAATGAATGACATCATAGCTCTACTACAAACTAATGTTTACTAAGCACTTAGGTGCATTATCCAAAACACAATTTCTGTTCCTATTTTATAGATGAGGACAGGATATAGCAAGATTAAGTAAACTATAAAGGGCTAACTTCAAGGAAATCGTGATTTGGACCCAGGCCGATTCTGTTTGATTGCTCTAGACCTTCACCTTCCCAGAGAAGTGATCTCACATATAATCCTCCAGTAATTAACTCCCCATGAAGACAGAAATAGGAACTCAACCATTGTTTCTCTAGTGCTGATACACAGTAGGTATTCAGAAATATTTCCTGAGTCTTCAGTAATAATCTCAATCATGTCATGATAACAGCTGACAGTTTTTGGAAATGCCCTACCTGGCAGGCATTGTCCTAAACACGTACATCTCCACTTAAATGTCTAAGGGACATCTCAAAATTCACGTATGCGATTCTGAATTCTTAACTTTGCTCCAAAGCCGGCCCTATCTCCATTTCTTCCACAGTGCAGGTGATGAGAATTCCAGTCCTCCAGGCGGTCAAGTCAAAGTCCCTAAGTCAGCCCTGACTGCTCTCTTTCTTTATCCAGCCCTAATCTGTCAGGAAATCCTCTTGTCCTCATTTGCATAATATATGCAGAACTGGGCTATGTCTCCACTTCCACGGCTCTAACCCTGGACCGTGAGCATCATCACAGCTGCCACATGAACCCTGGGCTCACACTCGTGCCTCTGCAGGCAGCCGGTACTTTGAAAAGGTAATCCATTGCGTGCTATTCCCCAGCTCACAACCGCCCAGTGCCTTTCTTCCTGCCCAGGAAACATGCAATGCCCTGCCAGCGTCCAGAGAACTCTGACCCTGTCCCCCTCTTTGCTGCTTGCAGGGCTGCACCCACAGACCTCCCTCGTGGTCCTGGACCACCCCAGACACCCTCACTTTGAGACTTTTATCTTTCATTTTGGCTGCTCCTTATCCCCAAAACATTCCTCTTCATATGTCCACATGGCTCTGCTTCCCGCCTCCTTTGGGCCACTGCATAAATGCCACTCTCTCAATGAGGGCTCCCTGATCACCCCAATTAAACTGCAACTCACCCTCCACACACACACTCTCTCCTTTTCCTGCTTCTTCCCCTCCACGCCACCAGATCACTTGATGTATATTTTATATTTTTGTTTTCAAGGGTTTTTCTTTGCTTTATTGTCTTTCTCCACACCTTGGATTGTAAGCTCCATAGGGCAGAAATCTTAGTCTGTATTGCTCCATTCCTGTTTTGCTCAACCCCTCAACTTAGTAGCCAAGAAACATTCACAAATTACATGTATGTGAATTAACCAAGGGTCTGCTAACTTTCCCAGTAGATATCTTAGGCTTTGTGGGCGCTAAGGTCTCTCCCACAACTACTCAAATCTGTGGTGTAGGGTGAAAACAGCCCACATGACATGTAAATGGCTGCCTTTCAGTAAATCCACCTGCAGGAGAGAGGGGTGTATTTGGCCCCTGGATCATAGTTTACCAACCCCAGTGATTTGGACACTATCATATCTCTGTTTCACAGGGACTTTAAGTGACTAGCTCAATATCAAATGGCTGGCAAATTACAGAACCAATTTAAACCTGTGCAATCGGGTGGGGGATGAGGTGCAAATTCAAGGATGCAAAGAATCAAGGAGACAACACAGGGAGCCTGGATGGGGAGAACACCACAGGAACAATTTGAAATTGGAAGACCACCCCTGGCTGCTTCCATCTACCATTACTTAAGTAGGTGTCTCAGAAACTCAAAGTCATGAGGGTTTCTCAGCCCCCCCAAAGTTCTCTGACAGGTGCTGAGATGGCCGACAAACCTCTCGCAGAGATAAGCCAACCTGTGCATGACTCTCCAAAGCCAATGAGCCGTTGGTGAGATGCAGACCAGCTTGTCCTTGATGGGTAGCCAAGACGACTGGGGCTTCAGCGGGCTCTGTCTAGAGATGAGGAAAAACCACTGACTTCCACTGTGTCTGCCAAGCCATCCTGCACCTGCTTACTGCCTTCACGGAGGAGGCAGAGAGGCTGACCTCAGCCCGGCATCCTTCCCACTCTAAGCCTTAAACTGTGCGAGGAGCAGAAGAAATCGCAGTGGAGGAAATAAGTCAGACTCTCACGGTGACGAAGATATTTGGTCACACCAGGCCTTCCACCTGAGTCAGAAGTTCTGTTCAGTGGGGAACAATGGTTTTAAAGCCTCTCTCTGACCTGCTCATCCTCCTTTGCAAGGAAGAGAAAGCCTCAGGCTCAGCGTCTTCACTGAGCCATGTGTCTAGTTAGAGTTGAATCATATGGTTTCATCTCTGTGGTGGTTTTGTTTTATGTCAACTTGTTGAATAAGCTGGAACTAGAGTGTGGACTGAAGATCTGAAGTGGAGCGTCCGGCAGCCAGGCAGCTTTTACCCTTTGTGGGAGTCGGTGCAGGGGACACCATTGCTAAAGGCAGCCTCCTCCCTCAGCCTCCTGAGGAACCGGGATTACAAGCATGCACAGCTCTTTTATTTATTTTATTTTATTTTTTTTTTTATTGAATCATAGCTGTGTACATTAATTCAACCATGGATGGAGCTGGAACATGTTCTCCTTAGCAAAGTATCTCTAGAATGGAAGAAAAAGTATCCAATGTATACACCCCTAATATGAGAGAAATTCTTTATCGTTCAAGTGAAGACGACAACCCATTTATTGCACAGGAAGATGGGGAAAGGGAGGGAAGAGGAGGGAGAGAGTGGGGGGAGATGGGACAAAGGGTGAGATCACATGTGTGGTACATATTCGAAGGGTCAGGAGAAAACTTTTAAACAAGGATCTTTTTCAACTTTTAATTCTTCAATTTTAAGTCATGGTGCTCACTGTAAAAATTTTTAATTAAATGGTGTTTCTTGTCATGGTGATATTAAAAGGACTAGGCTTGACACTGGGAGTTCAAAACCAGCCTT
>CAUYON010165152.1:0-19270 GCA_963573935.1 Arctocebus calabarensis
GGAGGAGATGGGGAAAGATTGGGAGAGAAACGGAGAGAGCTTCTCTCTCCCCACTAGAATTTTCTCCCTCTAACAGGTGCCTTAATGTTTTCTGTATTCTTTTCTTTCTTTTCTGTGAATAAATTCTGTCTTACGAAAAAAGAAAAAAAGTCAGTTTAACATAAATATCTGGATTTATTTATGGACCTTTGATTCTATTCTCTTAGTCTATATGTTTGTTTTTATGCCTGAACCATACTTTTTGATTACTGTGTTTTGTAATATATTTTGATATTTAAAAGTATGATGCCTCCAGCCTTGCCCTTTTTTCTCAAGAAAAGCTGTTCAGTCTTTTGTGGTTCCATACAAATTTTGGGATTTTGACAGGGGTTGCATTGAATCTGTGGATTATTTTTGGTAGTATGAGCATTTTGGTGTTCTTTTTTAGTTAACTAGCTGATGATTTGTTGATTGTCTTTATTTTTTTAAAAAGATTCTTCATTTTGTAGTTCTTTTCTAATTTTTTATTCCCTATTTATTTATGCTCTAATTTTTCTTACTTTCTTCCATCTGCTAACTTTGGGCTTTCTTTTTCCCCTAATACCTTGAGTGTAAATTAGTTTGTTTGATTCTTCTCTTTTTTAATATATGCTTTTATTCCTATAAACTTCCTTCTTAGTATTGGTTTTGCTGCCTTCATAAGTTTTGGTAATTGTGTTTTTTGATTTGTCTCAAAATATTTAAAAATTCCTATTTGCTTTTCTCTTTGATTTGTTACTTAGTTTCCCCATATTATCTGTGGATGGCTGCCAAATTGTTTTTCCAAGAGGGGAGCATGTGTTTTGGGAACCTGCTGTTCTACTAGCTTATTGATGTTACTCGAGTATTCATTCATGAATAAATTTTTTATTTACATAAATGCCTTTTGCAGAGTCTTCATTTTGGATTTGTAAAAGTGTACTTATTCAAATGTACTAGAGTCCAGAAAAACTCTATATTATTTTTTATAGCTTACGTTCTTAACATTTGCATGCAAAGTAGTTTTTAAAAGGACGCTCAAATATCAATATTAGTCATGTTTTGATGTTGGGAATGTGGAAGTTTTTTAAAAAAACTTCCTATTTTTTTTTCTTTCTATAAATTTCATGCCTTTAATCCATATATTATATTTATAAAAAATGAATTAAAAAAAATCAAAAGGGGCTTGGCACTAGTAGCACAGTGGTTAGGGTGCCAGCCACATACACCAAGGCTGCCAGGTTCAAACCTGGCCTGGGCCAGCTAACCATTGTGACAACTGCAACAAAAAAATAGCCAGGCTTTTTAGCAGATGCATGTAGTCCCAGCTTCTTGGGAGAATGAGGCAAGAGAATCGCTTAAGCCCAGGAGTTTGAGGTTGCTGTGAGCTGTGATGCCACTGCACTCTACCAAGGGCAACATAGTGAGACTCAAATAAATAAATAAATGGCACATGAATACCATTTTATGAGAGAAAAGTAACTTGGTTTTACCTATTCCTTGCCAGACTGTGTCTTTGACAATGAAAACTTTTGTGCTAAAGAAGAATACTCCTTTTGTTTAAAAACAAATTCAATACACAAAACAAAACTCTCTCTGTCAGATTAATAAGAAATCTCTGTATCTGACCTACATCTAAGAGGCGCAAATAACTAGGCATAATTAGAGAAACAATCAACATAAAATATTCTAGCCTAAGAAATATCGAATGAAATCATTCAAATTATTTTCCCGTGACTGATCTTTGTTTCATTACTTTAGACTGAACTATCATTTCTTTCTTTTCTATGCATTACCATATTTTTAGCTGTTATCTCTTGGATTTAAATGCTGCATTCAGCACAAACTTATAGGAAAAGACACTAATATATATTTTATTACAATATAATTTTTGTATTATTTTTCCTTCTTTTAACTTCATTACCAAATGCAAATTCAATTGTTGTGCCCTCTACTCAGGCCTCACTCCCCAGCAAAACCAAATTTCTCAAGCATTTTACCCACAAACCAATACAATTGATAAAATCGCTTTTAAACATTAATTGAGTAGGATAATTCAGTCAAATGAATGACAAATACATGTACCACAATCATTCTATTATTAACAATTATATAATTTTAAAACTCATAACATTGTGGGAAAATGCCCCCCAAAGCCAATAATCAATCTTATTAATTAGCACAAAGTGTAAATGAATCGGTTAAGCCACAAACTTTAAGGACTATCAGGAAATTTTCATACGTAGCAGAATTTAATGGGAGAAATTTGATGAGGATTAAACCATATTCTCTAAGGAATCAGTCTCTTATCAAATTCAGAGTGAATGTGAGCCAAAAACCAAGTTCCAAACCCACCTAAATAGATGTGAATTTGTTCTCTGGTGTGTGCGTGTGTGTGAGTGCAATAATTCAGACACACAGAAAAAAACTTGTGAATGTTTTTCAAAATCCTTTTCCTTCACTTGATTATGAGTTGTCCTAATAAATGTAGAGGTAACAATGGGCCACCACCTTGTCTGTCCAGAGCATCAACTGGACAGAGTTTTTAAAAATTGTAAGTCCTTGGACTGTACTCTCAAAGATTTTGGTTCTAGTAGACCTAGGTATCTTATCATTTTATTGCTCCATTGTTGCACAGCCAATGGCCTAGAGGAGTTCATATGGATTGGACATTTTGGAGAAATCAATTTTCCAGGAATGAAAAAATGTGTAAGCTGGCAAAGAGGTAGTTTCTATTTGGGTGATTTCTCTCTAATAAAGTGATGTATGAATAGAAAGGTGAAAGACATGAGATAGGTCTGCCAACATGTAGGGGAAGTGCATTCTAAGAGCAGAAATACAAGGGCACAAACCCAGACAAAGGAACATGCTTGACATTTGAAAAATAGGGAAGTGATCCGTGTGGTTAGAGCAGTACAGGGATAGGAGAGAGTAGAAAGGAATTAGAGGTAGTAGGAGGGACTCAGTTTGGGACTTGGCTGTTAAAACAGATTTTACTTGTAGCTGAAAAAATGAAAAGTTATTAAATGGTTTTAAGCACAAGAGGAATTGAGGATATGAGATGGATGGGAGTCAGTAAAAGATCACAGAATCAATGAATTTTAGTCTCATTGTGGATGTAGCATTGTTAGAATTATAGTACTGGAGAACATAAGGTGAAAAGATAAGAGGTGGTGCACTTTCTTTCTTAGAGACTAGAATGGGCCTGGTGTAGGTTGTTGTGGGAGATAGAGGGATTTATCCTATTCTCTTAGCCCTCTATCTTGAAAAATAGACGTTGGCACATGCCTATTGTTAGCAGTAAGATTATTGGTTAGTCACAGTGGCTCATGCCTGTAATCCCAGCACTTTGGGACACCAAGGCAGGAGGATGACTTGAGGCCAGGAGTTTGGGACCAGCCTGGATAATATAGCAAGATCTCTAGAAAATAAATTTAAAAATTAGCAGGGCACGGTATTGTCTGCCTGTAGTCCTAGCTACACGTAAAGCTGAAACAAGAGAATCATTTGATTTTGTCACTGTACTCCAGCCTACAGGGAGAAACTGAGAGTTTCTCTCCAAAGAAAAGATTATTGAAATTGAGATGTAAAATGGTTATTTGTATGACTGTAGAAGTGAGTGACTAAAGTGGGGTGGTGGACATGTTTATAGAAGGAGAGAAGTTCCAGAAACTTAAAGCTGAGTGAGCAAGGGCTCAACCGTATGGATATTTACATCACTAAGAATGGTGACAGGGTGATGTTGGAAAGAGTCACAGTGAGACAGAAGCCAACATCTTCACAAAGTAGAGAGTGCAACTCAATTCCAGAGATAGCCACAGCCAAGAGGGTAGCAATGACTTTGAGCTGCAGAGTGATCACCTACTTCCACCTTAGGCTTAATAGTACTGGAGATGCAGGTGAGGAAGATATCACAACTTACAAGGAATACAAGAAAAGTAATATCTTCGGGGGAGATCTAGCTTACAGCGACAGCAAGATCGTGGGAATCTTCAGAATCACTTCCCATAGATATAATTAAATACTTGTGTAACATTTTTAATTCTTTCCACACTGCAGCCCATTTAACCGTATTTGGCTTCAGGTACAATTGACTTCTGCTATAATTGGCATGAAATTTTATGTGAAGTGTTCCAGAACCTTATAAGATCCTATATCTTTTAGCTTCTGAATTTATTCTATATTCTGCAACATTCTCCCAAACCACAGGAATCACTGTTTACAGTGAGTTTTACACGTGTCACCATTGTGTGATGTAGATCAAGTTCCCAACCTGTGTACTGTAGCACTACAGAAAATGCCCTTCCTTTAGGTTGACACAGACCACACTCACCAATCAGCTACTCAGCTGCGTGCACTTGAGCAAAGCAAAATTTGCACATTTACGCTCATAGTCTTGTTTACATTTAGTTTGACCACACTTTCTTTTATAACACTGCTAATTCTCTTCAAATGCCCTAAATTAATCTTTTAATTTGCTTTACACGGTACCTCTTCATCATCCTTAACAACTGATCTTCAGATTTCTTTTTTGCATTAAGTTCAATTTTTTAAAATATTGCATTAGAATATTATTCCTTCGCTCCTACACTTTTTGTCACCCTCTTACTAGTGTGTACAGGATTTAGGGGCTTCCAACCACAGCCTTCAGCTGGCTATGAATTTGGTGGCGGATATCATAAAAATTATGCATAGATCTTTTTTGCTCATCAACTTTTGTTAGTGTTTGTGTATTTAATGTGTGGCCCCAAACAATTCTTAGGTAAGTGTTCAAAGCCAGCTGTAAGCTGCAGTTGGACACCACTGGCAGATGATCAGAGAGTTGAGGTATTAGTGGGGAAATAGAACCAACTCAAGGTGAGGTTACAAATTTTGCTCTAAGTCAGAGCATTTCAAGGCACATAGAAAAGAATTGTCAACAAGGATAATTTTTAGTTGAGTGGTTTTGCAATGTATGAAACAGAGTGAAAATATGTTAGCCACTTACTCAAGAAGAAGTGATTCCACTCCTGGTTTAAAACTTGCAGAATTTAACAAAAGTCCCATAATGGCCAGGGTCAATATCCCAGACATTCCAACTAGCTCACCTATTTTTAAAAGGAAATAAATGTAAAGTATTAATTTAACATCAACAGTAGCATGAATTTTATAAGAGATGAAAGTGTCAGATATCTTGATAGTGTGGTGTGTTAATAGGAAAGGCAACCTTACTTCATGTCAGCTGGAAACTGAATCTATAATGGAAATTCTTGCACTGCTTTGGCTTCAGATCACAGGCAACACTATAGAGTTTACAAGACTTCATGTATCCTAGTGAGGCTAGAGCACCTCTATGGGTCTCATTGTTTCAGATAGGCTCTGGAGGGATGGAATGGAAATGAGCCAGTAAGGTCTTTATGGACTAACCCACTACAGGTGCCCTCTTCTTGGGAGAAATAGAAGACAGAAATGGTTTGATCCTGTGATAGGACTAAGAGGTCAGAACAGCAGAGATCCAGTATGGATCTACTTCCCCAGTGTAGAATGTCTTGGTGCATTTACTCCAGGGACTGAACAGCATCAACAACTGTTTATTCCTTCTCAGTCAGTTGAGTGTTTTTACTAACTTAGGCTGTGTATATATTTTCCCATACTTTTACTCGAATTTTTCTGTCATTTAATTTTAGAAATAAACACTGCACTTACAAATATAAAAGGTGAGGTACAGAACTGAAAGGATGAGACTTATATGATTAACATCATCGGCAAACACCGTGGACATCCATAATTGGATCAGTTTTGCACTTAGAATTCCAAACAGGAAACTTGCCATAAAATAGGACCAAATTCCCTGTATGACAGAATAGGCTACAAGAAAGAAGAGTAAATAGGAAATGGTTAGTAGAACTCTCTTGCCTTCGATTTTAAAGGACACTCAGGGTCAATTTTTCTTTTGTTCATTTTCTTTAACATCAGCTCATTGCTGTGGTGAACACAGGAGTGCAGCCATCTCTTAGAAATAATTGATTTTAAATCCTTTGTATATATACCCAGAAGTGGGATTACTTGATTACCTGCTAATTCTATTTTCAGTTTTTCTGAGGAGCTTCCATAACATTTTCAATAATGACTGTACCAATTTACATTCTCCAAAACAAGGTACCCTCTGTCCTGTAGCCCTACTAACACTTGCTATCTTTTATCTTTTTAGTAAAAACCATTCTAAACAGATGTGAGGCGATATCACGCTATTGGTTTCGAATATGTGGAATCAACCTAAGGGTCCATCAGTGAGTGAATGGATAAAGAAAACATGGTTATATATATCCACAATTTAACACTGTTCAGCCATATAAATTAGGGATGAATAATAATTTGTGAGACATTGATAAACTTAAAGAACATTATGCTACCTGAACTAATACAGGTGCAGAGAGAATAATACTACATGATCTGACTTATATATAGAATTGGAAAAAGTTGAACTTGCACAAGTGAAGAGTAAAATGATCAGTATTAGAGGTTGATCTGTGGGGGAAGGGGTGGAGAATTGTTGACTAATGGCTACAAAGTTTCAGACAGGAGAAATAAGCTTTGAGATCTATTCCAAAGTAGAATGACTATGGTCAATAATAATGTCTTGATATTTCAGAACAATCAAGAGAATAAATTTCGAATGTCTCACCTTAAAAAATAGTTTAGTGAGGTGATGGTATGTTAATTAACTTGATTTAGTCGTTTTACATGATATACTTCCATTAAAACATCAGATTATATCCCATAAATGTATACCATTATTATTTGTCAATTAAAAATATTATAAAGGAAAAATAGTTCATTGTCTTTGGGGTAGATGTACAGTATTCCTTTTAAATTGGTAGAGTTTCTTTGTGCCTTTTTTCTCTTGCCTTCTTCCACGACTGCAGTGCTATTCATAGGCACAATCATAAAACACTACAGTTTTGAACTCCTGGGCTTAAACAGTCCTCTTGCTTCAGCCTCCCCGGTAACTGGGGCTACAGAGATGTACCAGTGCTCCTGGCTAGAGTTTGTAAAATTTGGTTAGTTTGGTTTAAGAGCTTCTTTCATTCTCCATTAATTAATAAATATTTATTCGATGCCTGCTGCATGTCAAACGTGGTGAATTTTAGAGATACATGAATGAACAAGAAGTAAGAAGTCCATAAACGCACAGAACTTATACTCTAGACCAAATATAATACACACAGAAAATACAGAACAAGGGATAGCTCCAGGTTCCATCTGAGTGAATCGCCTGCATTCTGTTAACTTGACAAATTTCTGCTTCCCTATTATTTATTGGGCTGGCCATTTGTTCTAATTTTTCCCCTGATAAACCATGTTGTAGTGTACTTCTGTATACAAGCTTTTTTGATTACTTCCTTAAGTCCCCAAAGTGAAATTACTGCATCAAAAGATAGTTTCTTCTTAATTGCAGATATTTTTATATTTTCCCTTATTGCCTTCCACAAAACAATGTTATGATGCTCTTCCCAGGAAAACAGAGAGCCTGAGCCCACGATAAGCTTCCTAGCTGTAACCAGACATGCCTCTAAGCCACATGAGTTCTAGACGTGGAGCTGGCTGTGGTAATAATTTTGAGAACGCACCATCTCCTGCCACTGTGACATAGGAGGCGGCCCAACTCTTGTTTCAAAAGCATGTAGGAATCTGTAGTTAAAAGAGCTCAGTTTGAAAATTATTTTCTCCATGAAGAAAAGAAAATAGCTCTTGGCAAGTAACACGGTTTGCTCACTCTATTTGTTAAGCCTGGAAACATCTCAAAGAAAATCCATTATTATTTACACTGTTTTTAAACTCTTAGCATTCAAATTGGAAAGGGTAAGAATCTGAGGACAATGACTCTCCTTAATTTTTCTCTATTATTAAATAAGTGCTAACATCAAAGTTTAGTAATACTATTTAAACAATTACAGAAGTTAAAAAAAGTTACTATGAAAATTATTGATTCATGGTTGTATCAGTTGATATAAATGAAATATAAATTCAGTAGCAGTAAAGTTTATGAAGCATTTTTATTTCTTAAGGGACAATTTTCTCCCAAAACTATTAAAAGTTCAGAGAAAGTCCTAAAGACTAAGAAGATAAGTTTATTGTTCTCTTTCTCTTACAGCAGAGTTTCTATTATTGAAGTTGTAAGTATTATTTTAACAGTCAATACTTACAGTTTTTACCCCTTTGAATCCTAAAAAATAACAAAGTCCTATCCACTGATTATTAGCAAAATTACAAGGCAAGGTCTATGAAAGCAAAATAACTTTGTCCGTTGTGTTTATGGCATAATATCCAGGTCCTAGAATATGAACTATGACAGTGCATATTAGTAATTGAATCAATAAGTTAAGACAGTCCTCTTGATTAGATTTGAGTTCTCCTTTCTGATATACGTTTTCATATATAATTCTGTGTTCATATATAATACACTATACCTTAAATGAAGCCTGGTGGAATCCTGTACCAGGTTTGGTCACCAGATCTTCCAGACTGGCAGGCATGACAGTGCTTCTGTTCCCCCAAAGGTGACCTTTGAGTTTTTAAGATGCTTCTGAGTACAGATATTCCTTTCTTGCTCACCTTAGTTATCTTTAGGAAGGTTATACCTGCAGGAAGTTTTGTGGCACAAACTCTCTGTGTGCCATTTCGGGTCACTTCCTTTTGTACCCTAAATTTTGGTAGAGGTTGTATGTGTGGTTATTTGTCTTTCTCACACCTCACAGACGGCAAATTTGAAATACTAAAAGATGGGAGGGCACAGTAACCCTAGCATTCTGGGATGCCTAGGTAGGTGGATCACCTGAGCTCAGGAGTTTGAGACCAGGAGTTTGAGCAAGAGTGAGACCTCGTCTCTACTAAACATAGAAGACTTAGCCAAGTGTGTGGCTGGGACTTGTAGTCCCAGATACTGACGAGGCTGAGGCAAGAGGATCACTTGAGCTCAAGAGTTTGAGCTTGCTGTGAGCTACGATGCCACAGCACTCTACCCAGGATACAGAATGACACTCTGTCTCAAAAAACAAACAAACAAAAAACAAACAAACAAAAAAAAAAAACAGACACTTAAAGATGATGTACTTTTCTGTGCTGTGGTTCAAGGTTCACCACAGGTGTTCCAAGCTTCCATGGCCTGGAGAAACTAACACTGGTTACAGAGCTCCATGAGTTTGCTTCTCACAAGTCCCAAAGGCTAACAGCAAGTACTTCTTACACCCAGCTAGGGTAACTGTCTACCACCTGGACTAGCTCTTTTGAGGAAGAAGTGAGAGGGGTGGTGATAGGATAGCTCTTCCTGGGAAAGAACAGTGTTCATTTCAGAGTGTTAGGATAAGGTAGGAATGGGTAAGAGCAAAGGAAAACAGGGCCCCTGGTTGCTCAAAGATGAAGCACTCTCCAGGGACAGGAAGAACAATTACAGTGAAAACATCTTCTTCTTGAGTGGCTGGAATATTCTTTGGGATATTCTTCACTGCTGGGGAGAGGAGGTAACAGAACAATCCCACTTGGGATCACTCGGCATCATAAATAAGCCTTGGACTAGAATATGGTCTGAAAGTACCTCTTAAACACTTGTCTTCCATAGGAGTGAGGGTGGTGGGAGACGGAGAGAATGCTGCACAAGGCCTTAGAACAGAGACAGTGAGTGGAACAGCTAGTCATCAGTTTCTCAATAAGACTGTAATCATTGCTTTCTCCAACCAGTGCAATTGTGCCACAATATAAATAGTAAATATATACAGGGTGTCCATAAAGTTCATGTGCAATTTAAAATAGGTGTCTATGGACACCCTGTATATAAGTCACAAAAACATTTTGATTTCATTGACACCTTGAAAGGATCTTGTGGGCCCCATTCCTCTATTACACATTGGGAACAACTTTTCTAGGAGCAAGAAAAGAGTTTTAGAAAGGAGTTTGAACCAGGGAGATGCTTCTAGAGGTGCTGGCAACATTAAATTTCTTGCCTGAGTGATAACTACATAGCTTTATACTTTATAATAATTATTATAATGTACATATAGCATTCATTCATTTTATGCACACACACACAAGGAAAAAAATATTTAAGACTCAGTGCTATTTGAAAGTGGTAAATGAAAAAGTTCACATGCATCTTTTAATACTTTTGTTCATAAGCACTGCTCTCTGGCCCTGTAGATGGCCACATAACCCACACTTCCTGCCAGAGTTGACAGTTTTCTGTATTGCCTGCATGAGGTAGTCCCACGGTAAAGAGAAAAGAAGCTACCTTCTCTCACGACTGCTGGGTGCACGTCTTGGCTTATATCTTCTTAAGCTTATTTCAGCATATAAAAAAAAAATCGGTATCTCTAATTCTGATTGTCTAGCATTCTGGCTTAGCCCAAGCCTATGGAATGGTGTTTCCATACACATTTTCATGAAGGGTTTCAACCCAACCTCACAAGAAAACCACAGCTAACATTAAATAAGGACCAAGTGATAGTACTTTTTGTAGGCTAAGTCTCTGTAGCAACACTCACTACAGCATTTCTACAAGTATAATTTATGATGAGATATTACAAACTATTCGTGTTAGCTTTCAGAAAATATAAGATTCTGTTTTTTTTAATTAAGGAAAAAAATAGATCTTTACCTATAGTATGGTTCATCTTGCTTTGTGTTTTATTACGAATATCCATAACACTCCCAAACACAATCAATGACATCACAGAGGTCATCAGACTTTCTCCATTAATTAAACTGGTGAGGCTTCTAGAAAGACCTATACATATTGAGGGGCAAAAGATGTTTTATAAATGTGAGAAAAACATTAAATACTAAATATGAAGCAATTACATCTTATTAGTAAATAGAAGGACATTCTTAGCTATAGATTTATATCACATAATCTCCCCCTACCTACTTTAACTTTAGTCATGTTTTAAATCTCCTTTTAAGGAAATACTATTGCATATTAATTATAGGTTAAATCTAGATCAGCATAATTCGGTGCCAAATTAACTGTGGTCTATTTATGTTTATGTAAGTGAAATAATTATCAATAACTAGAGCTCTCAATCCTTGTTTCAAAGCATAGATTAAAAACATGAGATTGATTATTGTTTAAAATTCAGTGATTTGGTATATACAAATACATATGTCATAATGCATATGTCATTGAGGCAAGAGAGAAAACTATGATCGGAGGATATAGTAAATTCATAGACCAAAGTTTTATAACATGACATCTAAATAGAGTATTGGGCAATGTTCAGATAATCTCCCAAGAGTTAGAAAGTACGTGGCTTTCCCATGCAATACGTTCCTTTCAATGGTTTTAGAAATCAACCTTCATGAATGGACAGCACTCTGATATTATCTACTTCTGTCTTCATTTGTTTCTATGATAATGTTCTAAGTTCTAAGTTTAGATAGCAATCAGTTGTCTTTTTCTTCTGCCATAAAAAGTGCCAATAGTAGCAAAATTATAACTTTGAGTATCTCTAAGTGATTTTCCGAAAGCTGTCTGAGGGAAATGTTATTATATAATAAGTGTCTTTTTTGTGAACCAACCACTCTATAACTGTGATCAGCCTAACTATAATCAGTGTGCTGATAGAAGAGACGAAACAGCAGGGCGGTCTGTTCCGATAGTGGCTTGATTGCTTTCATGGTCCTGTTCTTCACTTCTCCTTGGATGCATGCCATTTCTGTAAGATTTTGCAGTGTTTTCCAGTGATCTTGTCTGTTTGCTTATGAGACTGGATGAGAACACAAAGAGCTCTGCCTCCTCTCTCTTGATCTTTCCCACCATCGTGGCAGTACCCCTAGCCACCCCACGGGAGGAATGTGAATGACACATGATGTAAAGGAGGATCCTCCCAGTTGAGGCCATCCTGAATCACTTAGCCTCCAGATGGTCTGCCAGGTAACTCATTAGGGATTCTATTGAAGGTCAGCAGAATCCAGTTGATATCAGAACCGCCAGACTCATGAGAAATAATAAATAACTATTATTTTAAACCATGACATTTAGAATTATTTATCACTCAGATAAATGAGTGATTATACAACTATACAATTATACAATTAAACAACTATACAATTATACAACTGATATTGTTGTATAATTATTCCAATTTTAGAAATTGGAGTATTTATGAGTATTTATCCATATACTCATGTGTATGTGTATATCTATGGACTTTCTCCATTAATTAAACTGGTGAGGCTTCTAGAAAGACCTATATATGTGTGTGTGTATATACATGTACACATTTATACATATTTATAAATATACTTTTTAAAAATCTTCCTTTGGAAACTCAACAAAAATGCTGCCAAAAGAGAATATTTTTAAAGGTTTTTGAAAGAGGGACTTTACCTAACCAATGCAATCAGTATAACCTAATTCTTTGTAAACCTTGGTGAATCCCAAACAATACAAAAAGGGGGGGAAATGTTTTGAAAGATGCAAAGTGAAAAGAAAAACAAAATTCCAAAAGTAATGGCAAGATGCCATTTATGAGAATAATCCTGCAAGATATTTCAAATAGATTATTTAAGTTCAACAATGGTGGCCAAGAAAATCAGTGGAAAACTAGATTTCAAGATTATGAAGTTAAGAAAAGTATGAAAGTAGCTCTCAGGTGTTATAGGAGTCCTTCCAATCTTTTTAGGAGAAAAATATTGTCACTGGGTGGTGCCAGTAGCACAGTGGTTACGGCACCGACCACATGCACTGAGGCTGGTCGGTTTGAATCCGGCCTGGCCTGCTAAACATCAATGACAACTGCAACAAAAAAATAGCTGGGTGTTGTGGTAGGCACCTGTAGTCCCAGCTACTTGAGAGGCTGAGGCAAGAGAATTGGTTAAGCCCAAGAGTTTGAGGTTGCTGTGAGCTGTGACACCATAGCACTCAACCAAGGGCGACACAGTGAGATCTGTCTCAAAGAAAAAAAAGTGTTGACATTGACAAAGCCATAAAGAAGTAGGATATGAGGTGAGAGTGTCATGAGGAAGACAAGAACCGAGGCTAGGGTGAAGAATGCTGGCAATTCTTTCCTTTAAAGTCTCACCTCACACTCTTAATCTCCTTGTCTTGAAGGCTTGGCTTTCCTCCATCCATGTATTTAGATTGGATGTATCTCCCCTACTTTATTTCTACTTCCTTCAGATAGTTCTTTCTCCTTTAACTGGCCATAAGGTGAAAATAAAATTGAAATGAATATGGGGGGTATGCATGATTATATGTAGAGTGGTTGGCTTACGAAAAGGACATTTATTATATAATAACATTTCCCTCATATGACTTTAGAAAACCACTTAGAGATGCTCAAAGTAATAATTTTGCTACTACTGGTACATTTTATGGCAGAAGGAAAGGACAACTGATTGCTATCTAAACTTAGAACATTATCGTAGAGACAAATGAAGACAGAAGTACATAATATCAGAGTGCTGTCCATTCATGAAGGTTGATTTCTAAAGCCATTGAAAGGAATGTATTGTATGGGAAAGCCAGGTAATTTCTAACTCTTGCTAGCTTTTCTGAACATTGCCTAATACTCTATTTAGGTGTCTTATTATAAAACCTTGTCAATGAATTTACTGGATCCTCTGACCACAGTTTTCTGTCTTGCCTCAAAGACATCTAATTTATGATGCATATATTTATATAGGTCAAATCACTGAATTTTAAAAATAATTAATTTCATGTTTTCATCTATGCTTTGGAACTAGGACTGAGAGCTCTAGTTACTGATAATTATCTCACTTACATAAACATATGTAGACCACAATTAATTTGGAACCTAGTTATGCTGATATAGATTTAACTTGCAGTTTATATACAATTAAATTTCCTTAAAGGAAGTTTTAAAACATGACTAAAGCTTAAGTAGTTAGGGAAAATTATGTGATATAAATCTATAGCTAAGAGTATCCTTCTATTTGCATGTATGGATGTGCCATGTTTTTTTTTTTTTTTTTTTGAGACAGAGCCGAAAGCTGTCACCCTGGATAGAGTGCTGTTGCATCAAAGCTCACAGCAGCCTCCAATTCCTGGGCTCAAGCGAGTCTCCTGCCTCCACCTCTCAAGTAGCTGGACTACAGGCGCCTGCCACAACACCTGGCCATTTTGGGGTTGAAGCCATCATTGTCGTTTGGTGGGCCCGGGCTGGATTCGAACCCGCCAGCTCAGGTGTATGTGGCTGGCGCCTTAGCTGCGTGAGCCACAGGCACTGAGCCTGGATGTGCATGTTAATGGCACATTTTTAAAAGCAATTTTTCTAGTTCTTCTTATTAAAAAGTGACCAAGGGGAAAAATTAGGGGGTTTTGTTGCTGTTGTTTGAGGCTCTTGTGTTTCATCTCCACTTTTCTAAGTTGAATTTATTGAATATTTTACTTTAAAATATAGATTCATTTCTTTTAAAATAGT
The DNA here is from genome assembly GCA_963573935.1 of Arctocebus calabarensis. Classification (NCBI taxonomy): domain Eukaryota; kingdom Metazoa; phylum Chordata; class Mammalia; order Primates; family Lorisidae; genus Arctocebus; species Arctocebus calabarensis. Next base: position 14,415 of record CAUYON010165152.1, read on the forward strand.
ATACACTGACATAACTATATGACTGATTATTTTATTGTTTTATTTTAGGCTTTCAGTCTCAATAGTGATAATGACTCTAAAGAGAAATTTTTTTTTAAATGCCATTATCCTAATGACTGCATTCAAAGGAAAAGAAATATTGGTCAATAGAAATGTCACCATATGTATACACAATGTTGTAATACCCCAGAACTGTTTTGTTGACTCAAGGTAGAAGCAGGTATGAGGTCAAGGGTCTAACTAATCTTCTGTCCTATTTCGCAACTGGATATAATGCTTTCTTGGTATAGTAAGTAACCACATAATTGGTGTTTCTTTCTATCTTAAGCATCCCTCCAGCATCTCTGCTCAATCCTCAACCTCCAAACCCTCACTACTTCACTTCACATAGTGAAAAGCTGCTGCAAACAAAAGATCTTAAAAGTAAGATAAATTAGTTACAAAATTTGATCTACCTACCAAGGTCTCTTATAGCAGCTGCAGTAAGCATGGGATCTGAACTCACAAGGATTGCGGAAAATAATAACCATGGAGCAGGCTTCAAAAGTAATTTATTCACAGATGCCAAATACCAAAGAATTAAAGTATAATTAATAAAAAATCCAGGAATTGTAAGTAAAAGTATCTGGAAAGAAAATTTACAAGTAGAAAAATCAGATCACATTAGTATTCCATTTTGCAAAGCAGATAATTGGGATTATTGTAGAAGTAGGATCACCACAGTGAGTGGGGCCAGCTAGCTCGCCCTGTTCCAGCTGGTACACCCATTTGAACAGATGCAGGAGATGGCTCGGCAGAAATAGCTCAAACCACTTTTTTATCCCTGTTCTTTTCAATTTCATTTGTTTTGTCATTTGTCTGAATTCCAAGTGTCTGGATTTTTTGATTTAAGTGTAAATTATTCTAATTGCTTCTAATTCAATTCAGGTAATGGCCTTATAGTTACAAAACTGTTTTGATTATTTTGAAAGAAATATACACTGTGCTTATCATTTGGAGTATTTCTTCTCAAGGTCTTTCTCTGGCATAGTCCCAGTCTCACAATTTTAAAAGTTATTATACACATTGTCCTGAAATTTTCCATACATAGGGAAAATGGGAAATTATAGCTAAGTGTATCTTTTATTTTTTATATATATAGTCTCACTATGCCACCCTGGGTAGAGTGCTGTGGTATCACAGCTCACAGCAACCTCAAACTCTTGGGCTTAAGTGATTCTTTTGACTCAGCCTCCCGAGTAGCTGGGACTACAGGTTCCCATCACAATGCCTGTCTACATTTTTTTTTGCAGTTGTCATTATTGTTTTAGCTGGCTCAGGCCAGGTTTGAACCTGCCAACCTCGTTGTATGTGGCTAGTGCCGTACCTACTGTGCTACAGGCACTGAGCCTTATTTACAAAATATTCGTGAAAAAAGTTTACAAAATATTCTCTATGTGTTGATGACCTCTTTGCAAAATTTTGCCATGAACTTTTTATAAAATAAAAGTACATTTAGCTACAATTTTCCATTTTCCCTACGTACACCCTATGGTCGGTGTAGTTGGGATGTGGCTGCTCTGTGAGTTTTGTTCTCTGCTTTTGTTCTTTCATATATGAACCCAGAAAGTTTTAGGAGGTGGATATATGAAAACATGACTTTTCTCAACGATTTCCTTTTGCCAGAGCTAATGTACTTCATAATAGATCTCTTATAAACTTTCAAAGTTAAAATTATTATTGGTGTAAAGTTCTGCCAGTCAGATTTTCAGAATTACTTTTTTCCTTCAGGATTTTTTTTGGGTCAACAACATGTTACACAATTCCCAAGATACAGTTTATTCACTAAAATAGAAAGCTGATTTTTTTTTTATTCCCATTTCCCCTAATTTTTCAGTCTTGTTTTCTGTTTTGGAGCAAAATTTTTAAAATTTTGAAGAGAGATAGCATTCACTTCATGAGTAAACTATACTACTTAAAAATACTGCTTACCTGCAAAAATAACTTTTGGAGTATGTATACATCCATGTCAAATGCAACATTAAAGAAAATTATTGGTGTAAATATACCAAAAAATAATTTTGGACTTATCTCTTGTATGGCATCTGCATATCTTTGGACCTAATAATATAAAAATATGTCATTGTCTCATTTATCCATCCCTGTATCAACCTAGAATACTTACCGGGTACTCTTAGCTCTAGCAACAGAGAAAGACAATTAGTAAAAGATACATCACAATGTGGTATGTGCTCACATAGGAACTCTGTTGGATTTTCATAGTTTTCCATCACATTATTACTGATTATAGAGAAAAGTTAATGCATGTCCCTATGCCCATTTTCTTCTTCTTTTTTAAAAGAACATGCATACAAAGTTCATTGACATGGGTACTAAAAAGTATGTAGCAGATTTTGAGGCATATGGGAGGAAGAAAGATATTACAAGTATGTGGATTATCATGAACAAACTCCACAAAGGAGTAAATCAAATCAAATTCTAGAAACTACAAATAATTAGCCATGGCTTTTTTTTTTTTTGGCAGGGGCTAGGCTTGAACCCACCACCCCTGGTATATGGGGCTGGCACCCTACTCCTTAAGCCACAGGCACCGCCCTAGCCTGGCTTTTACAGAAGATGTGTGTGGGGAAATAGACTGGATAGAACTGAAAAGTTAATGGGACTCAGGTACTAAATAACCAACAATGTTTATCATAAGATATTTAGTTGAAATGTGTCAAGCCTATTAACAGCATCTATTTAACCTTCATTTATTAAGGAAACACTGAGTACCTTCTGTATTAGGTGGTATCTTTGCATTTGGGAGATAATTGTCTGTGGGTCTCTTGTGTTTCTCCACGTACTAGTGGAGACAGTGACTGCTTTTCTACCAGTTATTCTTTCATAAGTGATTGTATGGCTACAGTCTTGGAAGATACAGTAAGCATCCTCCAGAGACAGAGCAGGCTTACTTTACTGTTCAGGGTACTAAATAAAAGTCTTCCTCGAGGGAAGAGCAAACGAGCTTATAAAGACGTAGGTTCTCTAAGCTCAGGTTTCCTCTCCTGTAGTGCAACCCACTGTATATGCAGATTTCCCCTAGACTCTTTGCTTCTCCCTGTGGGACTGGAGTTCAGGAAACAGGCATAAGAAAATGTTCATAATCTGGAGCCTGTAATTGCTGCGAGTAATAAAGTCCCTTGCCTCCGTCCCAGGAGTCCCATGTCTTTTGACAGGACTAGATTTTGAGCTTGAAAGTAGAGTGAAAATCTTAGACCCTTCATGATTTTTTTTCTTTTGAGACAGAATCTCATTATGTTGCCCTCCATTGAGTCCTGTGGCCTCACAGCTCACAGCAATCTCCAACTCTTGGGCTTAAGCGAGTCTCTTGCTTCAGCCTCTCAAGTAGCTGGGACTACAGGCGCCTGCCACAATGCCCAACTGTTTTTTGGTTGTGGTTGTCATTGTTTGGCAGGCCCGGCCTGGATTCGAACCCACCAGCTCCAGTATATGTTACTGGCGCCCTAGCCGCTGAGCTACTGGCTCCAAGCCCCTTCACAGTTTTTTGACATTAAGTTCTCTCTCTCTGAAGGAGTTGCTGACAAATAATAAAGTTTATAGAAGTACTTACAATTGCATTGTGTCAAAATTATATGATTATAAATTAAACATATTATATGTTTTCTATAATATTTTTAATGTCACTGACTAAATCGGGTTGGGAAAGTCAATCATTTTCAGACATATTTTCATATCCACTCTTATTTACTAAGGCAGACATTGTATGGTCCCTGGGCCACATCTGCACTTAGAGACTGACCCCCATTCTCATGGAAGACTATAAAATATAACACATTCTCAATGAAGGAAATTGATTGGCTCAATATTAGATAGATGCTTTTTTTTTTTTTTTTTTGCTACTAGAGTTCTGTACCAGTAGCACAAAGTCTTCCTGAGCTCCTATCTCATTAGCCAATTTCTTGTCTAAGCTTCTGAATTATGTTTAACACTCACTGGCCACTCACATGCTCGGTAGCTCTACACGTACTCATTCCAAACTGCCCCCATTCCTTCACGCCTGGCTCTTTTTTTGTACACATCTGATCTAGTGGATGTCATCCACACTACCAGCATCTATCACCTGGTAGAGCAGTGAGGGGATGAGTATTTTTGAAAAATTTTTAAAGCTGTCTTTGCATTTATGTGATTCTTAGATATATGGCAAAATACTCACTCACTATACACACCTGGAAAGATGTAAAACTTAGTATCTCAAGACTGCACCCAACTAAAAATAATATCACAGGGAGAGGAATTGGAAAGTCTTTCAAGTGCAGGTTCAAAAACGCTGCAAAAAATAAGTTGTTAATGAAAGGCAATGAAATATCACATTTATAGAACTTTAATGATTTCTTAATGTTAAGGAAAATAAAATACTATTCCACTTATCATTTTCTGTTTTCCAGTAACTGAAACCCTCTTTCACACCTAAATATGCGGACTCAGATCAGTGTAATTATTAATCCACAGGGTTCCTTTTTTACTTCTCCTATGACCCAACTCATTCTCATTTTTAAAAACATCTTTAGTAAATACTGCTAGCATACTCAGCCCTAATATGAAGCTAATTTATAGCTTTCATATGAAGGCTAAAACCCAATTATAGCATAGGAATACAGGAAAAGGGGAAAGGGAGGGGAGGGGAGGAGGGAGTATGGGTGGAGGGAGGGCAATTAGCGGGATCACACCTACGGTGCATCTTAGCAGGGTACTGGTGAAACTTATTAAATGTAGAGTATCAATGTCTTTATATAGTGATCAAGAAAATGCCATGAAGGCTATCTGTAACAGTACGATCAAAACATTTCTGAATGTAT
>CAUYON010165155.1:0-10365 GCA_963573935.1 Arctocebus calabarensis
GTCGACGAAGGGTTTTGTTACAGCATGTACATGAAGGCTATGAAAAAGATCTGTGGGAGTACATTGAGGACTGAGAATGGCCCTGCATAAAATGAACTCTGAAAACTTTACCATCTAGAGTGCTCATGCAATTAAAACAAACAAAACAAACACAAACAAGGAGGCACTAAGCCTATTCTGACACCGCTGGTCTGTAGTACCAGAATTCTGTTTTGTTAACGGAAAGTTTAAGTAAATTATATTGTAATAAAAAAGGTAGATAAACCATTGTACTACAGTATTCTAGGCCGCCAACAAAAGTGTGACAGACACACTAAAAGCCCTCCAACTTTAACTTGTAACGTAGCTTCATTCTCAAAGCTGACTCCTTTTTTTTCTTTTTCTTTTTCCTGAGTGTAGTACAGTTAAAATTTCAAACAGCTCCTTGATACTGCTTTTCATGTCCAAACCAGCCATTTTATTGTATTTTGGTAAAGGACCTCTTCTTCCTCCCCTACACATAGAAATACACACACACACAAACACACACACTCTGTCTCTCTCTCTTTCTCATACCCCAAGGTCATGAGTGGATGATGATTAGTTCCTTATAAAGAAAATCTTGGAATGGGGAAGGGGTAGGCAGCAAGAGGATTAAACCAACAAAAAACTTTGTATATGACTTTTAAAACAAGAGGACAACACAGTATTTTTCAAAATTGTATATAGTGCATATGCATGGACAAAGCAAGCGTGGCACGTGTTTGCATAATGTTTAATTACAAAAAAATATTTATTCTTTAAAAATCTTCAAGATTATGTCTATTTGCTGTGCATTTTCTTTCAGTTTGCTTGGGTTGGGGTTGGGATAAAAGGTGTGTTGGTTTAGCACTTCTGAAGACCTAACTAGAGCCCTCAGTTTACCTTCCCTGAGGTTACTTTGCCCTTTCTGGTTTTGGAATGTCAGATGCTGGCCATAAGCATCATGCCTTGAATTCCCAACTCTTGATCAGGGACAGGGAGGTCAAGCTCTGACTAAATGCCATGACTGGATAAGAGCTGCAGCAGGAGGTTTTGTTGCTGTAGATGATGAATGATCCTGTCCCCAACCTAATCCCCCGCCATGGCCTCATGCCCCTACCCAAGCCCTGTGTGCCCACGTCATGCACACAGCTGTAGGATTCCTAGATTCCTTGTCACATCCAGAGGAAGCATTTCAAAATTTCTTTTCCTTTCCTTTTTTCCCCTTAATTGCTGCTTTGAGCCTTTTAAGATTTCAATTATGGCTCATATCTCACTCCTTCTCTACATTAGGGTGTCAAATAGAGTGTTTTTCTTTAAATATAAATAAATAGCCATTCACTTAGTCTCAGATTGTGAATTTAAAATGGCAGATACTGAAATTGCTTGTGCGTGGTGTTGTGGGTTCAGTTTGAAGGCGAACACCCCTAGAATATGGTATTCCCATCTAGGGCATTTAAATAGAAATCACTGAGTTTGCTTTTTTTCTATTGTCAGCAGATAGGAGAATTAATAATGCATTTTAGCTGTGATGTCCATTCTTACGAAATTTCTACTAAGAGCTGTGTTAAAAGTAAAGGATGGTGGTGGGTCTATTAACTATATACCAGTTTAGGCCATTCATGCTGTGGTGTGTTTCAACAGGTCAGCATCCCTAATCTGTCAATTTCATACAATAGTGCAGAGTGAACTAGGCAACTAGATTAAGAGGTCTAAACATTAAATACTGGGTTAAGCTGCGGACCTCTTTGTCTTCCTTTAAATCTCTTGTGCCTAGGGAGTGTTTACCATTTGTAAGGCAGCCTTGTCTGCTCTTGCATTGTACATCTTACTACTCCATTGGGAAGTAGGTTCACTTTCCTCTGGCCTTTTGCCTAAGTTAGGCTTTGCTGAATCAACCCTACTTTTCCTTTTAGAAAAGGTTGTTACATGAGATGTACTTGCAACTGTTCTTTTCCCATCAAAAATCAGTGAATGTTTGCTGAGTGTATTATGCTGCTTCCTTATAACACTTGTCGCTTTAGGATCAACTTTACCTGTTCCTTTTCTCCTTCCCTCACTTGCCACCTCAGGTGCAAATCTGAACTCAGTGTTTGCTTCTTCCATATTCTTGTATACCCTTTCCCCCACCCGGTCATCCATTTGACTTTATTTTACTTTAAATGACTGCATCAATCTTAAAAAACATTTATCAAAACTAAGGAGTTTTTTTTTTTTTTTAAAGAAAACTTAAGTTCCTTTCCCTGGTAACTTTGAAAAACAGTCAGAGTTGCTATAGATATATGTGGTTCCCTTAAAATGCTTTGTGTATGTGTGGTGTTTTTATAAAAATCTTACCAGTTAACTTTGCAAGATCTAGGTTTGAGTGTCATAGATCTTTACATGCTCCCCTTGCAACAAGTATCCAAAAACAGTGTATGCACTTGGTAATATCAGCTCCCACCATGGAGGAACAGTGCTTTCTAGAGATGCTTTTCTAGTTTCGGTGTTAGGGTACTACCTGAGAGTATTGCAGTTGTGAGTGCATTCCCTGATTCGCGTGGATCAAGTTGAACTGGCCTTTTCTAATTCCAAGCTTTTAATAGCTATCATCATTATTTGACAAGAATTCCCAAAGGTAATTGCTTTCTTTGTTAGTAGCTTCAGTACCCCTGCTGGGATAGGCAAGCCATATTGTATGACAGCTTCCCTATTTCACCTACTAAGTCTTTTTATCAGAGGGCTCTATTCACATTAAGCACCAGGGTCTCCTTATCTTCTTGAGGTCAGTTATATTGTCTTTTGAAAAGTGCATGCTTCATTTGAACTGCAAATTCATTGAGCAGCAGATGGACTTTTAAATGATTTAAAATAAAATTTTGATCCAAAGCTCAGGACACAAACTGCATTAGTAAAATTGAGTAGCATATAATATAATCAGACTCTAAATTCTGTGTAATTTGCTGCAACCCAGATTGTATGTGTTTTATGTGTGTTTAAATAAATACATTAAATACACGTGTATACATACACACATATATAGCAGATCCAATACTGCATTTAAAATGGTTGAATCTGCAGTGTAATAATGGTTCAGCCATGATTAGGAACTGCTATTTCGTACAAGAGAGAAAAGGACTTACTGTAACATTCAATAAGTTACAAATCCCAGTATAGAGCACTTGGGGGATGGGATGGGGTGGGTTGGTGAGACAATCAGATCGGTAAATTGATTAAATGCTCCTAACCCTGTATTTTGTGCATAGAGCACCCTGTGCTATGGAAATAACTGTTCTTAGATTTTCATTGTAACTGGACTGTTCAGGTTGCCCAGAGGGAAAGAACATTCCTAATTCTAATAAAATAAACTTTTATTTTGTTATTCCATTAGTTACTTATGTTTATTTTCATAGTTTAAACAAATGACTAGGTGGTTAACAGCCACTTGTATTATGTGCCTTATTCACTGTTCCTACTTAATATGAAATGTCACGATTTGGTTCAGTTTCTTTGCAAGGAACTGTGAATGAGACCATCCCCCATGCTTGGTTAATAAGGCCTTCAGAGCATTTTCTGAAAGCTTTCTAATTTCCATGTCTCAAACATTAAATGTAGATTGCAGTTTATGTTGTAGATGCTCAGATCTTTGTCAATTTTTTGAAGGTAAAATATTTTAAAAGTCTCAGTTAATCGCAAAACTCCTTCACATTTCTCCATTTAGCTCACTCTTAACAGCAGATTTCTCCCGTAGGAATGAAGGGAGAGTTGTCTTAAAGAAGGTCCCGAAGTCAGAGATAATTGTCACTGATAGTCTGGTTAAGTCCAGATTTTAGGACAATTTAATTGTCTCAATGTCTATGAGAGTTATTTTATCACTTTCATCTTCAAAGCACTTTAACTTACATTACTGTCTTAAGTGGAGTAGAAATTTCTCTACAAAGGAGGAAAATAAGGTTCAATGAGGTTAAATAACTTGCCCAGTTTCTTCTATCTGGGACTCGAACAACATTATACTACCTCTTTGTATCGTATTTTCTTAACCTGGTCTCAGAATGACCTAGTATTCATTACCAGAAAAGGTGGCTTTTAACCATATTGTACTTTATTTTTTAAAGTCAGATGGGTAATGTGTTGACATTGCAGATGTAACAAGGTTTGAGAGAGGCCTATCACATGTGAGTGTAAAAGCCCAGTCATCAACATTTATGAACTACTAAAGAATCATATACTGTACTTTTAAACCACATCAGAAACTTTATAAATGCCTATTGCTGCTACTGTTGGAAGATTGCTATATATTATACTATCTCTGATGTTAATTTGTTGTGGAGTTTGCAACAGTGAGGTCCTGTGTTTTGCCTAATTGTTAGAAACCAGCCATGGATAGAAGAGTAGCTCTTTTCCTCTTCCAGACTACAGCAGTCATTCCCCATAAGGAGGCTATCACATGTGATAATTGAGAATAAATTACTTAGCATGACTTTATATTTACTACCCAAGTGATTTGCAGCTGTTAGTTCAATTATTCAAATGAATTCCTATGTAAAGAATTTTGAATAGGCTACTGGAACTTTTTAGAGGATTTTTTTTATAACTAATAACCAAAATGCACAGAAGGATATCCATTTGATCTCAGCATGTATCCTTGGAACTGGATGGCGTTTGGGGCTTCAAGATAACAAGTAGTAGCATTATGGGAAAAACAGAAAAATGTGTGGGCCCCTCAAATTTTTCATCTATCTTTTGGGGATAAAATTGGTATATATTGGCTTGGCACCTGTGGCTCAAGCGGCTAAGGCACCAGCCACACATACACCTGAGCTGGCGGGTTCAAATCCATCCTGGGCCCACCAAACAACAATGACGGCTGCAACCAAAAAAATAGCCGGGCGTTGTGGTGGACACCTGTAGTCCCAGCTACTTGGGAGGCTGAGGCAGGAGAATAGCTTGAGCCCCAGGAGTTGGAGGTTGCTGTGAGCTATGATGCCATGGCACTAGACTCAGGGTGACAGCTTGAGGCTCTGTTTAAAAAAAAAAAAAAATTTTTTTTTTTGGTATATATCTAGTTTAAGGGATTTGCTTCTTAATTATCTAACATGAAATAGCCAACTCAAAAATGTTCAATTGGAAATCAAATTGTGCCTAATTGATTAGACAGATGACTTGGATTTTCTGTTTTTCCTTTTTGTGGAATTACATCCCATTTTTAAGGCAAGTGCTGTTGATCTTTCTTGAGGCAGTAGCATTTAGAATGGGAAAGATAATAGATTCTTGTGAAAAGCATTTTTCAGGCTATGATATGCTGGTTTGGGGACATTTTCAGAGCAGGAACTGGTTTATAAAGCAATCACATGTTGACATGTAGCAGCTATAGTAGCGCCTAAAGCACAGCCTTATTATGATAGTAATTCAGGGGTTTCAAGTAATCCAGGAGTCTCCAATTCACATGTCTGTAAGAGCCAGGTAAATACTCTAGGAGTAGCCTACCCTGGCTTTAATGTGTATGCTTTTAATTGTGAAATGTTGCCAATTTGCCATATTTTTAAATGTAGGCCAAAGAGAAACTGCCCATGGGCTATCATTTTTCAGCTTCTGTTGGTCTTGGGTTGCAACCTAAAGCCACCGTCCTGTCCACCTGATGTTATTCCTAGATCATTGGTTCTCATAGTCTTAGGTTGCAACTTTATGCCACTGTCCATCTGATGTTATCTAAATCAGTGGTTCTCATATGTGTCTGTGTATTGGAATCATGGAGAAGCTTTTAAAAATACTAATGCCTGAGTCCCACCTTAAAGAAATGATGATTTAATAATTTTGAGTTTTTAACTAGGCATCAGTATTTTTTAAAGCCCTTTCCCCTCCTCACCTTTAACTGCAATGATTCCAATGTACAGACAAGGTTGAGAACCTTGATCTAGACTCCTGTGTTTGCAGAGAGAGGAAGGATTCAAGGCAACTTCACAGGCTCAGATAAATCCTCCCTGGAGGTCCTCGCTGTGAGTGGGTTTTGTGGAATGGTACCTTCTCAGGGTCTAGTGTGCAATGCCCAATTTTTTTGTTTTTGTCAGTGTACTGGTAAATGGTCTTCCATAGAAAAATAATTCACAAAACCAAAACCTTACCTAGAAGTAGAACTGACAAGCAGAATAGAATATTCATGTCTACTGGCAATACATTCTTTTCCTAAAGAGGAGAAATCTGGGAAAGTAAACTAATGTAGGGTAGGAGCAAAGGAAATTGAGTGGTTATAAGCAAAGCTGTCACTAAGCTATTGGCATCAAGTAAATGCACAATTGCACTTAATCAGAATTAACTTCAGAGAGCTGAAGAGTTCAAAAGTTTCTCACTTTTGTTTTTCATTCTTTCGGTAATCTTGTGTATTAAGACAGTGGATTTTCCTGTTTTTATTCCCAGTGTGGTGTGATAGAATATTGATATTTCTCAGCCATAGTTCTACCTTTTGCAAAATGGGGAATATTAAGAGGAATGATTATTTGTTGAGTTCTTTTTGCTATATATCTTAATTACCTGTATCTTCTAAGCAGCCCTAGAACAAAATAGGCATTGCTATCCTATTTTTTAAATAAGGAAACAGACTATAAATTCACCTGAAATTTAGACATTAAGTTTAACAGCAGGGCCATGCTTGTCTGATTCTGTATGTTCATTCTATTAAAAATGGAGAAACAAAACCTGGTTACAAATAAGCACACTGGTGCTAACTTAGGCAACACATAAGGACACACGGCAGTCTCATAGACTGTCAAAGGCAGGATAAGATTGGAACCAAGAACTGGAAAGCCCTTCTGTACCCTTCAACTGGTATTGCCTGCCATCTTGTCTGTCCACATCATTCTCTTTAACAGCTTCTGCTTTTCCTCTCAGTTACCCCATAGCTCTAGTTGTGCCAGACACATGTAGACAAAACCAGTCATACCTAGGGAGCAAGATACGATAGAAATGGTCTTTGACAAAACTGAAATGCCCTGAAATTTTTATTTTTAAAATAAACCTGGGCAGTGCCTGTGGCTTAGTGAGTAGGGTGCTGGCCCCATATACTGAGGGTGGCAGGTTCAAACCCGGCCCTGGCCAAACTGCAACAACAAAAAAATAGCCGGGCATTGTGGCAGGCGCCAGTATTTCCAGTTACTCGGGAGGCTGAGGTAAGAGAATTGCCTAAGCCCAAGAGCTGGAGGTTGTTATGAGATGTGACACCACGGCAAGGGCGACAAAGTGAGACTAAAAAATAAATAAACGTAAGGAATTAGTATGTAAGGGATAATTATGCCTATTTAGCATTTACTGAATACTTCATGTCCATCTTATTTAAATTCACAGTCCTATGATACAGGTAGCTCCATTTTATAAATAAGAAAATAGAAGTTGAAAGAAGGTGGGTAATTTCCCCGAGGTCCTCCTGTTAGTGGTGAAATTAAGTTCCAAGGTCCCTTCATTCCACCCACAGTGCTGCCATGCACTGGAGGTACAGCAGTGAATAAAGAATCTTAACTTTGATTCTGTAATACATACAGACTTAATTAAGTGTCTGAGATTTTCCAACAAATTAAGAGAGCTGGAGTGGTAAAAATTATGTAAATGCATTCAGGGACTTCTAAGCTCAGATTGCCCTGGAAACTCAATGACTAATTCCTATCTTGGTTCTCTTTAAAATGGGTGTCTCTTTTGTTGGTAACCTCAGATGTACTATTAAGGACCTAACATATGCTCTACAGAGCCACCGTAGCGTGTTAATGAGTTAAGCCCTGTATCCAAACCCTTTCCAGAAGGGCAGTCTCACTTAGTTTGAGCTGATGACATTGGCTTTTTTTTAAAAAAGAGATTTTTTTTTTTAGGCAGAATCTCAGTATGTTTTCCAGGCTAGAATGCAGTGGCTATTCACTGGTACATCATAGCATGCTATAGCCTCAAGTTCCTGGGTTTAAGGGATCCTCCTGCCTCAGCCTCCCAAGTAGCTGGGACTACAGGTGCACACTACTGAGCCCTGCTGACATTGGCTTTATATGCAGAAGTAACATTTCCTGAGTAACATTTTGTGTCATATTTGGCACTTGTAAATCCTTTTTCACTGACTAGACCTGTATAAAAGGTTATTTGTAAGTTGCCTGTCCTTTGCCATGGAGTATTCGCTTTTCTTTCAAGATGAGAATTTGAAGGATAATTATAGGAATATAAATCCAATTCCTTACAGTAGACAGTTTATTCCCCCCAAAAACTTATTTAGGCTGAAAACTTATTTCTTTAGATTTTAGATTTCCTTCTGATGACTACAGTTCGTTTTTGTGTGCATGATGCAAACAGTGCCCTAGAAGTCACTGTGCATTAAATGGCTATTCTTAAATTATGAATCTGGGGCCTGTTGAGACTCCTGAGGACTGAGCAAATGCACACGCGTACCCCTGTGTAGTAACTACCCCAAAGAAGATAGAACATTACAATTAACCTAGAAAGTTCTCCTGTGTACCTTTAAAATCCCTGAGCCCCTCCCCATCTGGTGATCATTTGCTGATCCTATCCAAAAACTCCACCACCATATTTCCCAGCTTCCTCTTATAGGGAGACTCCCTTGCTATGTGTTCTCCCACCTCTGCAGGTGACATCATTTTCTCAGAGGGAGTGGAGCAAAAAATAATAACCAGCATTTATAGAGTACTTGTTGTAGGTCTGTATAGGTGACAGACATTTTAATGGAATCCTCTAAAACTTAAGTTCTTGCACCTGCTCTCAAGTCATAAATAACCTAATTGCTGGTCTTCGTGGTATGACAAAGTTGTTTGCTTATTAATAAATTCCTACCACATACCCTGACTTGTGGTTCATTTCTACATAACAGGGAAAATACTAACAAGTTATCTAATGAAAGAAGAATAATGACCTGAGTGTCCACTTGCTTTGGACAGGAAATTATTTTGTATCCCAAAATTCTAGTGCTAATTTGGAGCACTGTGAAGGTCGTGGAGCAGATACTAGAGAATGGGCTTAATGAAAAGTGATAGTGTTCTGCATGCCTTTGAAGAATTAATTTCTACCCTATCATTTGACTAGTTTGCATTAAATTAGGTTAAGTATTGTACTTTTAAAGAGTACCATGGATTCATGTAAAAATCAAATTAGTACAGGATAGTGCCTTACAATGGTCAAATGGTTGCTCACTAAATCAATGGAAGTAAAAGGTTATTGTTTACACAAAACTTGCTTCACAGATTCTAAATGCTATTTCTTTGGGACACTGAATTGTATGTCCTTAAAGATAAATTCCATAAAAAAAAAAAAAAAGATAAATTCCATAGCCACGGCACTCTACCCAGGGCGACAGCTTGATGCTCTGTCTCAAAAAAAAAAAAAACAAAAAAAAAAAACAGATAAATTCCGTAATTAAGGGCTTATCCCTGAAGAGAGTAGAGCCCTGAAATCACACTGACGCATACAGGTCAGATCAGTAAAGGGTTAGAGACAAGTGCTTCTGGAATAGAAACCCACCATTCACCTCTATTTTAAATTGATATATAAAAACTAATGTATTTAGTAATGTGCACACATCATAACCGCTCAGTTTGATGTTTCGACAGTTGTGTACTCCTGTGTAGTAACTATCCCAAAGAAGATAGAACATTACAATTAACCTAGAAAGTTCTGTGTACCTTTAAAATCCCTGAGTCCCTCCCCATCCAGTGATCATTTGCTGATTTTTATTGCTAATGATTTGTTTTGCCTGCTTTTGAACTTTATATAAATGGAATCACATAGTATGTATTCTCTTTTGCATCTGGGCTTCTTTCTCTTATGCTTCATCTATATTGTATGTATCAGTAGATTGTTCTTTATTGTTGAGTATTTCATTCTATAAATATACCACAATTCTCCTATTAATGGACTTTTAGGTTGTTTCTACTTTGGGGCAATTATGAATAAGGCTGCTACAAACACAAGGCTTTTTGGTTTTGATTGGTCTGTGGATATATTTTTTCACTCTTTTGGATAAATACCTAAGAATAGAACATTGCTGAGTTACATCGTAAGTGTTCTCCAAAGTGGTTTTTGTCATTTTGTATTCCTACCAATGATATATTAGAGTTCCATACCTCCGTCAACACTGACTATTGTCAGTAGGTTTTTATTTGTTTTAGCTTTTGGGTTTTTTATTTTTATTTTTATTTATTTATATATATATTTTTGAGACAGAGCCTCAAGCTGTCACCCTGGGTACAGTGCTGTGGCATCATAGCTCACAGTAACCTCTAATTCCTGGGCTCAAGAGAGTCTCCTGCCTCCGCCTCCCAAGTAGCTGGGACTACAGGCGCCCGCCACAACGCCCGGCCATTTTTTGGTTGCAGCCATCATTGTTGTTTGGCGGGCCCAGGCTGGATT
>CAUYON010165156.1:0-21478 GCA_963573935.1 Arctocebus calabarensis
GAAGGAAGGAAGGAAGGGAGGGAGGGAGGGAGGAAGAAAAAAAAAGAAAAGAAAAGAAAAGAAAAGAAAGAAAGAAAGAAAGAAAGAAAGAAAGAAAGAAAGAAAGAAAGAAAGAAAGAAAGAAAGAAAGAAAGAAAGAAAGAATAAAAAAACAGAAGTCTTGTCTTGTTTCAGATCTTGGGGGTATGATTTCAATCTTTCCTCATTCAGTATGATGTTGGCTTTGGGTTAATCATCTATTGCTTTTAAAATTTTGATATTTTGCTTTTAATATCTTTCTTTTGTGCCAAGTTTGTTGAGGTGCTAAATTTTATCAATATACTTTCTGTTCTATTGAGATGATCATATGCTCTTTGTTTTTGCTTCTGTTTATGTGGTGACTCATGTTCCTTTATTTGCACATGTTGAACCATCCTTGTATCTCTGGGATAAAACCCAGTTGATCATGGTGAAGCTTCTTTTTGATGTGTTGTTGAATTCAGTTTGCTAGGATTTTGTTAGAGGTTTTACCATGTATGTTCATGATAGATATTGATCTATAGTTTTCTTTTCATTGTTATTGTTGTTGTGTTCTTTTCTGTCATTGGTATCAAGGTAATATTGGCTTCGTAGAACGAGTCAGGAAGGACTCCCTTCTTCTCAAGGTTATGAATAATCTCTGTAGCATAGGTACGAGTTTTTCTTTGTGGGTCTGGTAGAATTCAGCTATAAATCTGTCTGCTCCAGGGCTTTCTTTTTGGTTGGGAGATTTTTTATTTCTGCTTCAGTCTCAGTGCTTATTTTTTGGTCTGTTTGGGATTTCAATCTTTTCCCGATTCAGACTTTAGAGGTTGTGTATTCCCAGGAATTTATCCATTTCCCCTAGGTTTTCCAGTTTGTGTGCATAAAAAAGAATGGAATTGACATGTTTTTAACAAAGGGAGACTGCAGCTTGACTGTGAACACAAGGCTTCCTATGGATCCAAGCAACCAAGAGGCCTGGCCTGAGGCAACCATTAAATGGTATTCCAGGAGAAAACTTCCTAAATGAAGAATGAAACTGAGGAAACAGGACAATTATTGTTCAAGGAAATAGAAATAATGGAAAAACCAGTATATTTGAAATCCTTAAAGAGATCCAGAATAGAAGCACAAAACTCAGTAACAAGGTAGAGATAAGGATCCCACAACCAAAGAAATTAGAAAATATAAGATAGAACTGAGCAAATTTCCCAGGATGAGGAGACAGAGACAAAAATGATGGAAAAAAATGAAAGAGAAATTAATAGATATAAAGTAAGAGAAGCACTGACCTATGTCTGACAATAATTTCAGAAGAAAGAAATACAAAGAATCAGGGTGCAAGTCTAAAAGAGTTGCATAATATCTGTAATTTTCTGGAATCAAAGCTACAGGAGTCTTCAGATTAGGGAGGCCCAATGTGTGCATACAGCAGAATAAATAAAAATAAACTCACACATGACACTGCAGTGGAGAGTAGCCCATAAAACCCATCAGTCTGGCTGGAAGCTAATTTTTCATTAATTAAAAAAACCTGTTCAAAATTCTGTGGGGAAATAATCATGACTGTAGAATTTTATGACTTCAGTTATAAGTATAAAATGAAGACATCTTCAGGCTCATAAGGATTAGATTTAACACTTGAAATCCGTTCTGCGAAAATGATTAAAAATGTAATTCATCAAAAGGAAAAATAAATTCATAAGTAAGGAGTAGGATTCAATAAAGTTGGTGAACCAAGAAACTGGATATTGTGATGATAAAAATACATAGGAATTTACTGTAAATAATTGAGAAAATGTTTCCTTTTATCTTTAAAGTATGTTGGAATTAAAATTCTATTCAGGAATAGCATAAAAATTGAGAGTGAGGAGATCTAAGGGGTATGAGGTATACAAAGGTCCTTCATTGTACACTTTGTTAAAAAATTAGCAATGGCACAGGTATAATAAAAATTTGAGCACTACTCCTAAAAGAATAGAAATGGAATGCATAACTTACAAGCCAGTGTAAGAAGGAAAATAACAAAAGGGCTAAAATTATATTGTATCAATTCAATACAAGCTGCTAATGATGGGAATAAGAGAAGTAGAGTAAAAATAACATGAAGAGAGAACACAAAATAAAACAATAGAAATAAATCCAAAAGTATATGGGAGAAGCAGGCTACAGAGAAGACTTTGTCTATAACATTGATGCCTGTTCTGTAAAAGGTTAAAATCCCCAATAAAATAGTTATAATGCACATACACCATATATGTGATCAAATATATAGAATGTTTTAAATAGAAAGACTCATATTGAGCAAGGGGGTCTAAGAAGAATTAAACTTTATCTGCAATGTGCTAATGATTTGTATATTTTTAAAAAGGCACCACACATATAGCAAAATATTCCTGCTTATTAATTAGGGGTAATGGAAGCACCAGTATTATTAGACTCTTCTTTCCACACCTTATTTTTTTTTTCTATTTTTGGCAAAAAATGTATTTAGACAAGGTTTATTGTATATGTCCAATATTGGATATATTACTGAATTATTCCAATGCACCCAGGTAGCTACAGACAGAACCATTACTAGTACCACAGTTTCTTAATTTCAAGTCTATAGTACTTTCCATTACATCAATATTCTAGGTGCTCTAGTTGATAATCAACATTAGCTGCTCCCTGGGGTCTTCAGAGATGACTTCTGAACATTCTCACAAGTGTTAGGTTTTTATCATTTTTCCTTTTACTTTCAATGTCTAGATTGGCACCAATTTACTCTGGAGAGGTTCTGTGAGCCCTAATTGAGAACCACAAAAGATAGCAAGATCTTTAAGTGAGTAGCTCTGAATAATTTCCCCAAACAGATCACTCAGTGGAATTTCATTTTCAACATGAATGGTCACACTTCAAGCAATGAATGAGATACATTGTTCAGGGGGAAATGATACATGCAATTCTGTAGTGCTGCTCAACAGTCCCAGGTCAACTTAGTAGTGTGTCAGCACTTTCATTATAAACCCATCAGAGAGATGTGAGTTCCCAGAGACTGCCTCTGAAATCGATTTGCTGAGTCACTGCTCACAAGGGTTGGCTCAACAGCACCTTCAAGATTGACACAAACATAGGCAATGACTTCTTCCAGGATGCCTTTCTAGACCAGACTATTCCTCATACTGACCTCTGTTTGACCTTGGAAGGCCTCCTTGCTCATGAAGCCTGCTACTTTGATTATTATTGGCTTGTATGGGGGTAGGTTCTTACTTCTCTTACTGGATCACACTTTTTCTCAGCAATTGTGCAAAATCTGAGAGTAGGTGCAAGGTCTTTTATTTTTCACACAGCTCTTCACATAGCCAAGTTATGGTTACATGCCACAGGTTTTTGAGAGGGAATAACTGAATGAGAAAGTTAATCAATAATATAAAATGTGATTATGCATGAAGGTATGACAAAAACTGTCTTTTCATAGCCCTAGACTAACTACTAGATTAGAGACTTAGAAGAAATGTGTAACAGGCTATTTTTTTCTACAGTGTGTACATGATGAAGTATAAAATGTGTGTGATAGTATAAAATATATGTCTAATGGGTTTTGACTTTGGTATGCCCCTACATTTTTCTCTGGGTATCTGAAGCTGGTACATTCTTCATAATTAGTCTAAGGTTAGTCCAAGTCTACCTTGGAGAAATCTTCACATTGGCTCACTCCTTCTCCATTGCTACTGAACACTTTTTGCACTTATGTTGTGCACAGATTCGCTCTCACTTATATGTGTCTTGGTCACTGAGTTATTTCAAGGATATTAGTTCAATTTGCCAAATAAGTGGAAGAGTCCCTGTTGAGAGAAGCCCATTACTGCAGATACAACCTATTATGTGTTGGAGGATTACCTCTGTGTTGGCTGATTTCTGTCAAAAGATGACACCAGCTTCATGCCCCTTGGTTAAGCCTCCTTCAAAGTCTCAAGGTCAGTGGATTGAGTTGGAGCACAGAGCACACTCAGAGAACCTACAACAACAGGTCCCCATTAGTCTACAAAAGTAGGAATCTGTTTTAGGAAAAATTCTTCAATATTACATTCAGGTTGGTGTACTCAAAGAAGATTTTGACTTAAGAGAATTTAAAGGATTGTCAGCAACAACTGTGACCCTTACCTCAATAATTTTTTCTGCCACTTGAGAGAGTCACAGCTTCACAGAGGGAAAGGGACTTTAAATCAGTAGCTTCAACATGCTTCCACTGTAACCCACACTAAGAAGCATATTTTACGTTGCAACACAGCACATACATGTAATTGAATGAGAAAGAAAGAGAATGGGGAAAAAAAAACCCTCAGGAAACTGCTATATGTGGTGCATTTGATATTGTAGCTCTATCCTGTCTCATCCTATTCTGTCCTGTCCTATCCTATCCTATCATATCCTATCCTATATTATGCTATCCTATCCAACATCATTAAAAAAGATGTTGGATATGACAAGCTATATTGAATTTATGATTCTGACACAGAAATTACTTTTCCGAAATTCTAGATAAGAATTTCTTATTCCCATACTACTTCAAACTTTTTAGAGGCTTTCTAAACAG
Organism: Arctocebus calabarensis; assembly: GCA_963573935.1. Taxonomy (NCBI): domain Eukaryota; kingdom Metazoa; phylum Chordata; class Mammalia; order Primates; family Lorisidae; genus Arctocebus; species Arctocebus calabarensis. The sequence continues at coordinate 4,580 of CAUYON010165156.1, forward strand.
TAAGAAGTGCTTTAGCATATTTGATAGGATCATCTTTCTCTGTAACTTCTATACCCAGATTTTTTGGATATTTTCCTGTTATCCTGGATTATGACTAAGGAAAAAGTCTCTACTCACTGCAAAACATTGTGGCCAGACACTCTGCCTAAAGCTTCAATTAAGCAACTGTCTCTCTTCTCCCTCCTCCCATATCTAAATAGGACAAGTCAAGAGTAACCAGTCTCAGTAAGGAGAGGACTACAGGAAAAACTAAGACATTTGCCTTTATGGAAGTACAATGCTAGTGAAGTAAATTTCTCCCTTTTCTACCCATTCATACTTGAATTTAGGTGAGAGAGAAGATCTCCAAGAATATTATTTATAAAGATTTGGGATGTCTACAATACAAATGCACAGGGACATATTATAAGAAAAGAAAACTAAAGCCCAATATCTTTCATAAATAAAAATACAAAAACTATAACACAAGTTGAGAAAATCATAGCTCTTAATGCATGAAAAAGACAATACTTCATGATCAAGTAGTATTTACACCGAGGATACAAGGTTAGTTTAACACTTGAAAATAAATGTAATTTATCATAGTAAGAAAAACAAAAATCTAAACAAATAAATAAAATTAACTCAATATAATTTCAACAGTCTCAAAAAAATATTTGACAAAATCCACTTTTTTTCTGTTTGTTGATTTTGTATTCTGCAAAATTGATCAACTTAGATTCCATCAGATTTTCTCCACAAATGATATCGGTGAATAAAAATAGTTTTCATTCTTTCTTGTTTATCTGGGTTCTTTTATTTCTCCTTTTCTTGCTGGATTTTGCTAACTAGAATCTCAAGTACAATGTTGAATAGAAGCAATGAAGGTATGCAGCCTTACCTTGTTCCCAGTCTGAGGAGAAAAGCATAAAGTCTTTTACTAAAGTATAAGGTAGGCTACAGATTTTTTGTAAGTTTCCTTTGTCAAATTAAGGAATTTCCCTTCTATTTCAAGTTTGTGAGAGTTATCAAATATATATGTCACCAGGTTGGATTTTTTTTTTAACAATAGATGCTGGAACAATTGGCTCTACACTCGCCAAAAAAGTGAATATGGAACTTCTTTTCTTTCTTTCTTTCCTTCTTTTTTTAAAAGACAAAGTCTCACTTTGTTGCTCTCAGTAGAGTGCTGTGGTATGTTGCATCATAGCTCACAGCAACCTCAAAGTCTTGGGCTCAAGTGATCCTCTTGCCTCAGCCTCCCAAGTAGGTGGGACTATAGGCACCAGTCACAATGCCCAGCTATTTTTGGAGATGGGGGGTCTCGTTCCAAAAAGGGGGTCTTGCTCCGTGTCTCTTGGTCAGGCTGGTCTCCAACTCTTGAACTCAAGCAGTCCATCTCCCTCGGCCTCCTAGAGTGCTATGATTGAAGGTGTGAGCCACCATGCCTGGCCAGGATTTCTTCTATATATGACACCAAAAGTGCCATGCATAAAAGAAAAAATTGATAAATTAGACTTCATCATAATTAAAGACACTGCTCTTCAAAGGAAACTATTAGAGAATGAAAAGAAAAGTCCCAGACAGGAAGAAAATATCAGCAAATTACATGTCTGATAAAGTGCTTATGGTCAGAATACATTTAAAAAAACTGTCAATATAATAAAACAAGCAACTCAATACATATATAAGCAAAAGATTTCAATAGAAACTTTACAAAGAAGTTAAATATTTACAATAAATACATGAGAAATGTTCAACATTAGACAACAGGGAGAGGAAGATAAAAACACAATAAGATACCATCATAGCCCTATTAGAGTGGCTAAAATTGAAAAAATTTAACATACCAAATATTCACTAGGATATAGAAGACCTGAAATTCGTGTACACTCCATGGAGATATAAAATGATATAAGCACTTTATAGAAACAATTGAGAATTTATTAAAATTTAAATAATGTCTATTATGTGATGCAGTTATTACAATCCTAGATATTTACTTAGGAGAAAGGAAAGCATATATTTACACAAAGATTTGGACAGGGCTGCTCATAGCAACTTTATTTTTCAATAGCCAGGAACTGGAAACAATCCACATGTCTATCAACCTGAAAATGGATAAGCAAATTGTGGTATAGCCCACAAGGAAATACTATCCAGACATAAAAAAAGAATGGACCTTTGATACACACTATAATGTGGATGAATTTTAAAATGTTGAGCAAAAAAAAGCAAGACCAAAAACTACATATGATATAATACATTTACGTAAAATAATAGGAAATGCAAATTAATGTATTAGTGACAAAACAGATCATTGATTGCCTGAGAACAGTGTGAGAGGAGAAATGATCCCAGAAGCAAGATTGCAAGGGAGCAACAGGAAACTCTTAGGGCTGATGAATTTGTCCACTACCTTGATTTTAGTGATAGTTTCATGGATACACACATAGGTCACAACATACCAAATTGCAGAAAGTTTATGTCAATTAAAATTTGATAAAACTGAAAATGTTTTTAAAATATGCCTGATACTATATCTCTAGGTGCACTAAAAATTAAAAAAAAAGACAAAAATGTACTACAGTAAATTTCATTAACACAAAGTGATAGAATAATTTTAGAATTAGAACTCGTGTCTGCTGCTACCCTGTAGGGGAGAAGGGTTCTGGGAAGCAGAGTTGAAAGCTGAGACGAGAAAAATCCAAAGCCATAGCATATGGGTGTTCCCATGAGCTGAGATTTCTCAAGAGTCAAGTGTTATTTGCACACATACGTTGTAATTCCTCCTTGAGGCTTCTCCTTCTTCCTCATACCAGTTCATCAAAGGTACCAAGGCAGCTGTCCGAATTCCTCTTAGACCTCCTTTTGTCCAGAATAAACATCCCTAGTTTCTGCAGAGGCAAGATATGGTTTCCATATCTACTCATGTTTTTCTCACCTTATTTCTAGTTGCTTCCTCCCAATCACAACATTAATTGCCCAGTGAGTGGGGGATTCTGTGTGTATGCTTGAAGCCCCCAGGTCTCATGCCACTAGTGAGGACAAGCTCCCAGAGTCTCAGTGTTGACACAGAAGGTCAGACATGTTTGGACGAAGTCCGGAAATTACGCTTAACAGAACCTAGTTCATAGAGATTAAGAAGGGCCTTGGCTGAGGTTCTGGAGAAACAGCCAGAGCTGGATTTGAGGACCAGGACATGTAACTTAATTGAATACTTAAAATACATTTAATTTCCTCTGGAGCGTGACTTAGAGATTGTCCCACTATCTAAGATATTCTAAAGTAATTGGTACATGGGCATATACATTTGTATAGTTTCCACCTTGGGCATTTTTGTTCTTCAGGCATCCTTGGCAACACTGACAGGTCAGGAGGTACTTTATGTTGGAGCGTGTCTCTCTGGTTCAGACATATCTAAGACAACTTAATTCAGAAGCTTCCCTTTTATTTATCCTCTTAGAAAATACAACATTACTGCAATGTACGAGCAAAACTGCAATGCGCATAAGGGGGCAACAGAGGGGAAGGGGGGATGAACATGACCTTGAAAGGTCACAGGCCCTCCTTCAAGGAGCTGGTCCTGCTGGGGGAGGGGATTGGGCTTGGACGTGAATCTAGTATAGAAAGTGGCTTGGAGGGCAATGAGCCAAGAAGAGGAAAGCTTGGAGGGTATGGAGTTGTCCTGGGATGACAGGACAACTACCCTCCCCAATCCTCCCTTGCACTGTGAGCCCCTCAACTCAGAGAGCTTATTTTCTCCCTCTGAAACATGTTGATGAGAGCCAAAATGTCCTTCCTGGAGCAAGGGAAATGGAATATGTTTCCTAAGAAAGTCCATGTGGAGTAGTGACCTGGTGTATAATACTGACACTGCAGTTATTAGCTAGGAGGCCTTGGCAAATTATTTCTCACTACTAAGTGTCAGTTCTAATCTTTAAAACCTAAATTATAACAATACCTTCATTTTCTGTTGAAGAAATAAGTAATACCTCTCAGGTTATGTAATAGTGCCTGACCCTCAGTGGGTGCTTTATGCAAACTAAGCTCGTAGGGTGGCCATCCTTTGTGTCATGAGATTGGTAGGACAGTGTCAGGTTCTCACTTGCACTGACTCTCCATCTTCTAAAGGTGATAAGAAGACATTGATCTGTGGATCAGCAGATGTGGAGTCCAATTAACTTTATGTCACTACTACAGCCCCTTGCTATTACAAACCAGGGGGTAGACCAGTTGACCCACTGGATCGTTACTTCAGTAGCAGAAATTTCAAAGAGAGTGATTGGAAATGCTGATTCTCAAACCCACTGTTCATACTAATAATCTGGCACATCTCATAAAAATGTAGACTATTAGACTTACCTACAGTTTCTGTTTTATTCAGCCTAGGATGGAGGCTGGGAAACTTCAGGAGTCTAAAGCAGAATTTGGAAGTTTGTTTCCCTTTTAGGTCTATACTTTTGACACAAAGTGCCAGGACATTTATTTGTCTGTTTCCAGAAAAGGGATGTGAGAACTTTTGTGGTCTAATTTGCTCCTTCCCCAAGCAAGATCAAAAGGAAGAGCATGTAGAGAAAAGTACTGTATAAACAAGGAAATGTTTAGCCTATAAAGAAGAAGGTCAACATATGATTCCCAAGTAATTATAAAAGCCACTTTGTATGCAAATGACTCTGTTAAACAGGGAATGTGCTAATTACAAATTATCCTTATCTCACCTGCAAAGCCTTTTCGTATGTTCAAATGTGGATTATAGACCTGTGTTCTGCTCAGGACTCAGGCTTCAATTGGACCTTGGGGAAAAGGAAAGCTATTACCTTTGCCTTTGCAATTTGGGGGATCTTCTGGGGCCAGGAGGTGACATTCTCCAAGGAAACCTAAGAGTCAGGGAAAGGGGAGTTTTCTAAATGTAAACAAGGGATGGAACTGTCTGCCTACTTACACACCTTTGGCACATTTTTTTTCTTCACCTATTGCGATTTTGCCTCTATTATCATTCCAAGCTAAGATCTTCCGCTCCCCACACCTGGATTCCACTGCCTCTTATTGAGTACTTAATAAACACCAGGCACTGCTTTAAACATTTGACATGCTTTATCGTAACAAATACATAAAGTGTACATGATTATCATGCCTTGCAGATGTAGAAAGTCAGTCTCTAAGAGGTGAAGTAAGATGGCCAGTGATGCACAAATAGTACAACCCCTGAGGTTTAAGTATAAAACTCAGGGTCTTCATCATTCACCTCTAATTCCTTCGACCTCTACCATAACTCCATTGTATCTATTGATGACGATCTCTCCACAGACTAAATGCTCTTGGATTTGGCTATCAGATTTATTTTCTTTTCTTTCTTTTTTTTTTTTTTTCAGATTTATTTTCGATCAACAAGAAAGACAACACTTACTGGCACAGAATAATGTCCCATGGACACTTCCGAGTGCTTTTTTGCCTTATCTCATCCAACACTCGTAAAAACACCATAAAGCAGATTGTATTATCATCTTCATTGGAATGAAAAAAATCATGAACAAACAAACAAAAACCCTAACCCACTTGGGGGGTTTTGATCTCAGGACTGTGAGACTTATAATTCTTGAGTCTGCATTTGAACTCAAGTCTTCTGACTACAAAACCTAAACACATAACCCTTGTGCATAGTCCCAGCCCTCTAAAATATTTGCTGGTATCTTTTATCACACACTACATCCAGTTTGTGCTTTAACAGTTTCAAACTGGTTTCTATCTCAGAATTATAGTTTGACAAATTGAGTCACAGAATCCAACCCTAGCATACTGAACTCTATGTAACAGACCTTAAAGAATATATGTAGAGTCATCTAACAGGGGGCCTCCAGGGAGAGGTGTTCCAACCTGTAGCTGCTCATTGGCCCATTGTCAGAGAGCCGTTTATTCCTCATTTCCATTTCATTTGTTTTGTTTTCTGACACCATGGAGTTTCGCCGAATTATCCAACTGACTTTCAATATCTTTTATTTGATCTCTATATTCTGGGAACTTCCCAGATCTGACTGTCCCCACATTCCATCCCAGGCAGGATTGGCTGGGAAAGGAAAGAACGTTCCAAGTCCAGGGGACAGGCAAACATTCACTGAAGGGCTTGATGATAATTCAAATTCTGGACAGTGTTTAAGGGCAGAAAATTTGGGGGTGGGGGGTGAAAGAAAAGATGTTCAGGCTGGGATTTGGGATTTGGGAGGGCCTATGATAGATAATACTAGTCTAGGTAGGCAGCATCCTGGGCCTAGAAAATCAAGTAGGTGGAAAACAGCTATAAGGGCAAGAAATTCTAAGAACATGCAAGATGACAGTCCCAGAGAACCCTGACTTTTAGGTAGATTACCAAAGTGGGAAATTAGACATAGAGGAAAAGATAGTAACCCAGTTGCAAGACACAGGATATGAGCAAGACCAGGAGCAATGGGTGGAATGAATTAGTGACAATCATCACTGAGCAGGTGCCCAAGGATTCTGTGAATTCTTACCTGCACTGACTCTCCATCTTCTACCCTTTCCAATTCAAATATCTAAGTCTTGATTTATAAGGGCCTCTAAATTATAGCCACAGCCTAATTGTTTAATTTCCAACATCTTCTGAATTACACCCTCCTAATTGATGGATGTTCCCAGGAAATATAAGCATTCTCTGAACTCTGACCTAAGTTTCACTTTGTCCATGGAGACTGTTCTGATGGCCCCTGGGGAAAAGTAACTCCCTACAGCATAGTGCTGTCTGATGAATTAGGTAATATCCTCTGTTAGCAATGACAGGACACTTCCTAAGTAGCTGGAGAAGCCTTCAAGTCTCCATCTAATGTAGAAAAAAATGGAGTTTACTCTTTCCTAGACTCTTTTAACAAACTTTACTAATTTTATAAAACCCAGTAGCATAAAGTGACTGAAACTCAGCTCAAAAGGATATGTTTTCACAAAGATAAGCATTTTCCACAGTATTCTTCAAGGATAGAATCCTTCTATCACCAAAACAACTATTTTTTTTTTTTTTTTATGAAAAGCAGAGAAGATAGCAGTTATCAGAAGATAGGGAAGGAGTGACTAAAAATTCTACCATTGCACCAAGTTGTAGATGAATTTCAACAAGGTCATGATCAGGTAGGTTCATCTTCTTCTTTGGGCTCTTGGCAAACGCCTTTTCAGTCTATAAAAGTTGTAGATGATCAGAGGATCTCCCAACACCATGGTGACCAAAACTATCTCCTTCCCAGCCTCCAGTAAACAACAATATTTATCCTACGAAGAGTATCATAGAGAATACAAATCTTAGTTCACAATTTTTGGTCCCCAAAGTTAAATCTTTATTGTTAAACAACTTATTTAATTCTAATCATGGGTCCTCTTCTGTTAGGATGGTGGCAGGCACTTACCCTTGTTCCATTTGGCATTCTTTCTACCTCTTTCTCAAAGATTGTCCTTAACATTGGGTTGAATACACATTCCCAAGCATTGGAAAGTTTTCATCTAAACTTAGAAGTTGCCTGTCTACCCCACCAACCACAGAACTAACTCAAATCTCTTATAGTACTCTGAGATTGATCCACACAGGTCTTTGCTTCAGCTTTTTGTGTTTCTCTCACAATCACCAACATAAACTAAACATTTTAAGAATATTCCTAGGTGGGGAGTTAACATCTAGAGTTACCTGTGCTTTTAAAAAGAGAGATTCTTTGGGACAGCAGCCCAGGGATTGGCTATTGTGGACAACAGTGATTGCTGAAAACAATCTAAAGCCTTCTTCCAAATGACTTCAGGAGATTGTCCTGGCAGAGAAATTGAGGAGGTAGTGATATTAAGGAATCTCAGGGCAAAGTTAAAAAAAAAAAAAAGTGTTGAGGTTAGACCATCTAGGAGGGTCTGATAGATCTTAGAGTGGATCTTTTTTAGATCTCCACCGTAAGAAACTGCTAGACTTCCTAGACAGAAACTTTGCAAAAGTTTGTGGGCTCTCCTTAAGCTGCTTTTCCGTGGGAGTTTCTTTCATAGAAGTTTCCACACAAGCTTCAACAATTCATCACAATTACCATGTAAGGATTCCTCATCATTTATATGAAAGGAAGAAATATTATTTATTCACTATAGTGGCTTCTGCTCCAGTTATGAAGAATGTAACTATGATTTTCTGGATGTTTCTATCTCTCCAGATTTGGGGGTGAAGGTTTGCCCTACAACTCTGACAGGTACAAGAAAAGTCTTTGATATTCTATTTTTCCAACTTTACTTTTAGGGAATGGAATGAAGGCTTCCTAGGTGTTTATATGTACAAGCTTAAATGAGAAGCCTATAAAGATTTTCCCCTACATTTTCTTGTATAAGTTTTATAGTTGTGTGTTTTACATTTAAGACTCTGATCTATTTGGAGTTAATTTTTATAGATAGTGTGTCATAGCAATTGTGGGATTTTTTTTTTTTTTGCTTATGGATATTCAGTTTTTCTAGCCGTGCATCTTTGTCCAAAATCAGTTGTCCATATACATGTACGAGTGGTTCTCTGTTTTGTTTTGTGGAACTATCTATCTTAAAACCAATACCGTGTAATCTTCACTACTACAGATTTCTAAAACGTATTATTGACATCACATAGTGTTGGTCCTCCAATTCTGTTTTCTCTCAAAGTTGTTTTCAATTCTAAGTACTTTCCTTTTTCATAGGAATTCAAGAATCATCTTGTCAATTCCTACAAAAAAGACTGCCGGTATTTTGAGTGAGATTGAATTAAATTTAGAAACTAATACAGTGACCTGATGTCTTAACAATATTGAATCTTCCTATATATGAACAATGTATACTGCTCCATTTATCAGTATCTTTCTCTATTTTCTCATGGCAATGTCTTGTGTTTTTCTTTGGGTTAGTCTTATACTTTCTTTGGTTTGATTTATGCCTAAATATTTCATATATTTTGAAATATATATGCCTAAGTATTTCATATATTTTGACAACATTGTAAGTGGAATTACTGTATAAAATTTCAACTTATGATTATTTGTGGCTCATGTATTGATTGTTTTATCCAGATACCTGGTAAAATTCACTTGGTAGTTCTAGTAGCTTTCTGTAGATTTCATCAGATTTTTTAAAATGTGGATAATTATGTTATCTACAAGCATGAATAGTTTTATTTCTTCCTTTCAAATTCAGATGCATTTTTTTCTTGACATATTTCACTGGCTAAAACCTCTAGTTCAATGTTGAATAGCAGAGATTAGGGTGGATATCTTTGTCTTCTTTCTGACCTTAGAGAGATGGCATTCTATGCTTCATCAGTAAGAATGATGTTAGCTGTAGGTTTGTTATATGTGCCCTCTATCAGATTAGGGATTTTTCTTCTGTTCATTCTGATTCTGGGGCAAAGCCCACTTATTCTCATATCAGAATCCTCTCAGATAAACATGTCTGTGTAGATTGACGTCAGCCTCAGGTGGACACAATCTGAGAGTATTGCACTGTGTACCTTTGGCCTTATGCCTTAAACTAGGTCTTCCCTACTGACAGTGAAACACGAGATGCCATGCTTCTCTTCAATGTGTCACAACATGGAAGTTCAGGCAAAAACATCCTCTTGAAGAAAATCTTTTATCAATGAGGGAAGTAGAAAATAAATTCTTCTTTCTTCCTCCCCTAGGAAGAACTGGCTTGAGATACAAATGTTTCTGCAGCCACTAAGTGAAGTCCCAGATGAACTGAAACAATTAGTGATGTTGGATTCCAACCAGAGGCCAGCTCGGCAATCAGCTCTCTCTTTGTTTTTCCACTCTCCTTTTCCTTCACTCTTGCTTCCCTTGAATTATGCTTTCTAATAAAACAGCACAAAGGCCTCTACTCTCTAGAGCATAATGTCCAAGCTGGGAAGGTATGAAGATGTGAAGACTAGACCTCATATATTTATGTTCCCAACATGCGGAAGACTTGTGGAAGGATGAAGCTAGTCCATAGAGATGGGTGAAGCTAAAATGATCATAAAGAAAAGGAACAGAGCCTGCGAGACTAAGTTGAAGCTCTGAAACCTGCTCTACCTCTGGATTCTGCTTTTGTAAAACAATGCCATTTCTTGTTGTTTAAGTAACTTACAAAGTTGGCTTTCTGTTAATTGTAGCTGCTAGCATTTTAATGATGCTTATTTACTATTATAATTAGTATATGTGATTTCTTTCATTAGTTTTGTATTTAAAAAATTGTTTTCCATTGCAAGATTAAATAAATATCTACCCACTTTTTCCCCTGGCTTTCCAATATTTAAAATTAAGATGCTTCATCCAAGTGGAATCTTTTTGTGTGCATAGTGTGAATAATGATCTAACCCTATCCAATTCTGAATAATTAAATATTGTGTCAGCACCAAGCGTTTCCCAATATTTTATTTTTCCCCTGATTTGTGATGACATTTTTAAAGAATCTTCTCTACTTATGAAGTTAAATGGGAATCAAGATATGTTACAGTGCAAGAATAAGTTCACTAACCCTGCCAAGAGGTGACATGAGTGGTCACCTGTGGTCATTTTAGTTCGTTTACTATGTATACTCACATTTTTCATTGCTAAATTTGAGTTATTTTACTAATATTGTTAACCTCATTAGATCAGGTAAATACAATAGCAGTGTGAATATAATTAAGATAATAACAAAAACAAAAAGAGATCATTTTTCAGCAGAATTTAAAAAACAGAACATTATAAACAATTGAAAGTACTCAGAAACAGGTAAATATCAAACAAATGTGTGGAATGAATGGTTCTATGATTGGAAATGACTCTGATGGACAAAAGCAAATTGTGCAAGCTGGAAGAGCGCTGGACTCTCCTGCAATGAACAATAATTCACACTAGCAAAAAAAGCTAATAGGAAAATTTTTTAAAGTGTGGGCTAAAGACGCATTATAAGCATTAGAAACTGATTTGGTAAATGTCTTGAGAGAATAGGAGTTTGCAAACATAAAAGCTATCTGTAATGTGGGTAGCCTGCCATCCACCCTAGTTCAAGGCTCATTCAAATCAGCACAACAAAATGAGTAGTGATATGAGAAGTGAGGTTATTTTCAACTGCTGAGGGTCTCTGAGCTCATAGGGAGATGTTCAAGGCAGGCACTGCCTGCCCTGAGAGACATTACCAGGCTCTGTGAAACTGACATGGAGTCCAAAAGGACAAGCCGTTGCATGAGGATGAGCAAAAAGCTGAAGGGCATGCCTGGATTTACAGCCTTGAAAGACCACCTCTCCATCTGATTTGATGGGAATGCATCGGGGGAAGCCAGCATAAACATTACCCTCATAATCACTTGGGTTTATGAACAGATGGACCTAGGAGCTACATTTCCAAATCTAACTGTTCATAATTCTAATCTATACCAGTCTCTGCTTTTGGCCATTTATACTGTTCTAGTCACCAATCTGTCAAGTCTAGCACCAATACCGTACTGTTTTAATTATTCCCTCATGATTTTTATTTAAAAATTTTTTTCTTGGCAATCTGTAGCCTTTATTCTTCCAGATAAATTCTAGAATCATTTCATGTTGAATTAACCTATAAATTATAATGAGGATAACTGTCATAATTATATGTATTTCCCTATGTACAAACATAGCATACTTCTTATGTATTAAGTCATATTTTATGCCATTCAGTCGACTCTTGTGATTTTCTTCGTGTTACTATAGCATATTTTATGCTCAGCTACTTCATGCAGTTTTTGTTGTTGCTCTATACATTTTTGTATTTATTTTTTTAAAGGACTTGCTTTCTCATAATATTTTCTATTTGATCTTTGGAATATGGGAAAGCTTCTGATATTTACATATCTTCTCTAGATAATAAAATACTCTTGCTGGCCTTAGTAGTTTTAAAATCAACTTTTTAAACTAAATACTTTCCATCTTTCTGTATGCCTGGGTAAAACATGAGATTCATATATATTTTCAGATAAATGTTTCAGTTTGAAATAACACAATTTTCAAATTAGCCGGTGTCTTCAAAAAAATTATTTTCTGTTTTTCTTCACTTATTTATTTGTTTATTTATTTAAGATGAAGTTGTACTCTGTGTCCTGGGTATGGCAACATCGTAGCTCACAACAACCTTAAACTCCTGGGCTCAAGCGATTCTCATGCCTCAGCCTCCTGGGTAGCTGGGACAGGCAATCACCACAACCCCTAGCTACTTTTCCTATTTTTTAAGTAGAGATATGGTCTCACTCTTGCTCAGGCTGATCTCCAGCTTCTGAGCTCAAGTGATCTAGGATTACAAGTGTGAGCCACTGTGCCTGGCCCCGTGTTTCTTGTCTTTAAATCAATGTTGAAGGTATTAAAGAAGAAAAAAAAAGCCCTACCCATTTTTTTAAATATATCACTATAGAGTTTTATACAGTGTTTTGTTACTTTAAAAATACTATGTATGTGGGGGGGTGGAGCAAGATGGCCAACTGGAAGCAGCTTCCAAAGGAGGCTCCTGTCCAAAAGGAAAAAAAATCTCCAGAAACTGCATAATTGAGCTGAAGACTGGGAGCCCAGCTGAGAGAGAGAAGTGATAACTGTGGGCCACCTCTGCTGAGACAAGCTGCGGCTCCAAGAAAACAAGCTTCAGGTACAAAATTCATCTGAAAAGAAAAGTGTCTGTCCCTTCCCCCAAGAAAGCTATGGGGTTTTTTGCTTTTCTGTTTCCTTTCTTTATTCTCTTCACTTGCTCCTGTGGGTTTTCTACAGACAAATGGTGAACTATGGACCTCTTGTCTTACCCTATGGAAAAGTGCTGTGTGAAATGGGCTCTGCTTCTCCCAGAGTGACCCTAATGGTGAACACTCTTGCTAGGCAGAAAAACTGAACTAAAGTTTTCCCCATCATTCTGAAATTATAGTACACTCTTCCCCCCTTACCTGACAAACGAGAAGCCTAACCTCCACTGAGACTGAGGGAGAAGGTTCTTGAGTAGTGCTCCCCATCCGCGTGCCAGAGCAAGCGCCCCACCAGCAAAAGACTCCAGGGGGCCACGGCAAGCTTTCCTCCCTCTGGCCAGGGAATCCACCAGCGACCGTGTGACCCTGAGCCTGCAGGGCCTCCACAGATCTGCCTTCTGCCAGGGACTCCCCCAGTGACCTCCAGGCCTCTGCAGGTCTTCCCCCAGCCAGGAAATCACCCAGTGACCATGGGTGCTTGCATGGGTGCTCTTCAGGTCCACCCTAGGCCAGGGGCTCCACCAGTAACTATGCTGGTTTATGCCTAGCACCCTCAGGGCCTGCTCAGGTCTGCAAATGGCCAGAAAATCTCTCAGTGACTGCATGGTCCTGCACCCCATGCTTGCCAGGCCTCCATAGGTCCACCTTCTGCCAGGGACCCTGCTGGTGACTGCCAGTCCTCTATAGGCCTGCCCTCTACCTGGCACCTACAGGGCCTCCACAGGCCTGCCCCTGGCCGAGAACTCCCCAGGTGACCAAGTGGCCCTATGCCCCATGCTTGCCAGGCCTCCACAGGTCTGCCTTCTGACATGCACTCTGCCAGCAACCGCCAGGCCTCCACAGGTCCTCTCCTGGCCAGGGACTCCACCCGTGACTGTGCAGACCTGCACCTGGCACCTGCAGGGCCTCCACAAACCCTTCCCTGGCCAGGAACTCCCCTGGCAACAGTGCACCCCTGTGCCCTGAGCCTGCCAGGCCCCCACAGGCCCACCTTCTGGTAGGGACTCCAGAAGCTGTAGAACCAGGGCCCTCCCTCCAGTGCCCTCCCTGCCTCTGTGTGGAAACCCTCCTCCCAGCCAGAGACTGCTGGAGCCGTGGGCTCTCTTTGCCAAAGTCACCAGGCACCTGGCACTCCCAGAACCATGTGCACCATTCCCTGCCCTGCTGCTGGATCCAGGGGTGGCACAATCCAGAGCTGCTCCCACAGCCAGAACTCCCTGGCTGGGACAGTACCAGAGGACCTACACAGGGTCACTACCTACAAAGTTCCAGCAACAATAGAGTGATCGCGCTGGGTTCTGATTTTGAAGAGGCACCTTCCCAACTCTGAGGATGGTCAGAGGCAACAGTGAAAAACAATCATGGGGCAGAATCAATGGAAAAACTCTGGAAATATGGATAATCAGAGTAGATCAACTCCTCCAAGGAATGACAAGGCAGACACAGCACAAGATCCCTTGCATAGGCAATTGGCTGAGATGTCAGAAATCAAATTCAGAATCTGGATAGCAAATAAGATCACCAGAATGGAGAAAGATGCAATTAGAATTTCAAGCAGTAATCCAAAAGATGTCTCAACAATTCAACAAATTCAAATTAAAAATGACCAAAGATTTTAAGACATTGAGACAAGAAGCTGAAGATTTGATAAATACAGTAGAATCCCTCAGGAACAGAATGGAGCAAGAAAAAGAAAGGATTTTTGACAAGGAAGACAAAGCTTTCGAACATTCCCAAACCTCCAAAGAGGAAGAGAAATGGAAGGCAAAAACAGATCACTCTCTCAGAGAGTTCTGGGATAATTTGAAGAAAGCCAATATTCGCCTCATGGGGATCCCCGAAAACAATGAAGCAGCTTCACAAGACACAGAGTCTCTTCTTCATGAGATTATGAAAGAGAACTTTCCAGACATGCCAAGAGTTTCTGAAATTCAGATAGCAGACAGTTTCAGAACCCCAGCACAACTCAACTCAAACAAGACATCCCCCAGGCACATTGTATTTCACTTCACTAAAGTTAAAATGAAGGAGAAAATTCTGAAAGCAGCCTGATGTAAGAAAACCATTACCTACAAGGTGAAGAACATTAGAATAACTGCAGATCTCTCTGATCAAAACTTTCAAGCTAGAAGAGGGTGCTCATCAACTTTTAATCTCCTAAAACAAAATAACTTTCAACTCAGGATCCTGTATCCAGCTAAACTGAGTTTCATTTATGATGGAGAAATTAAATACTTTGATGACATCAACATGTTGAAGAAATTTTATTCTCCCACTTATATTCCATAATGACCAGTGGAATCCTCCACTACAAAAATAAACCCACTCAGAAACTTTTGATCAAATTCCAACTTCCACAGTAGCAAAAGGATTCAAAATGTCCACCAGACTTTCAAAAGGCTTATTAATATTCTCAATTAATGTGAATGGCTTAAATTGTCCTCTAAAGAGGCACAGTTTGGCTGACTGGATACAAAAATTCAGGCCATATATTTGTTGAATACAAGAATCTCATCTTACCTTAAAAGATAAATATAGACTCAAGGTGAAGGGATGGTCATCTATATTACAGGCAAATGGAAAACACAAAAAAGCAGGTATTGAAATCTTATTTGCAGATACAATAGGCTTTAAACCAACCAAAATAAGGAAGGCTAAGGACAGACATTTTACATTTGTTAAAGGTAATACTCAATATGATGAGATTTCAATTTTTAATATTTATCCATCCAACCAGAATACACCTCAATTTATAAGAAAAACTCTAATAGACATGAGTAACTTGATTTCCTCCAGCTCCACAGTAGTTGGAGATTTTAATACTCCTTTAGCAGTTTTGGATAGATCCTCCAAAAAGAAGCTAAGCAAAGAAATTTTAGATTTAAACTTAACCATTCAACATCTGGATTTAACAGACATCTACAGAACATTTCATATTAACAAAACTGAATACACATTCTTCTCATCAGCCTATGGAGCATTCTCCAAAATTGATCACATCTCAGGTCACAAGTCTAACCTCAGCAAATTTAAATAAATAGGAATTATTCCTTGAGTCTTCTCAGACTATCATGGAATAGAAGTTGAACTCAATAATAACAGGAATCTGCATACTCATATAAAAAACATGAAAGCTAAAATAACCTTATGCTGAAGAATGGATGGGTCATAGATGAGATTAAGAAAGAAATTATCAAATTTTTGGAACAAAATGACAATGAAGACATTTATTATCAGAACCTCCAGGATACTGCAAAGGCAGTCCTAAGAGGGAAATTTATAACTCTGCAAGCCTTCCTCAAGAAAATGAAAAGAGAAGAAGTTAACAACTTAATGGGATATCTTACACAACTGGACAAGAAAGAACATGCCAACCCCAAACCCAGCAGAAGAAAAGAAATAACCAAAATTAGAGCAGAATTAAATGAAATTGAAAACAAAAGAATTATACAACAGATCAATAAATCTAAAAGTTGGTATTTTGAAAAGATTATAGCACAGGAATACAGGGATAGGGGAAAGGGAGGGGAGGGGTGGGGGGAGGATGGGTAGAGGGAGGGCAATTAGTGGGAACACACCTACGGTGCATCTTAGCAGGGTACTGGTGAAACTTATTAAAGGTAGAGTATTGATGTCTTTATATAGTGATCAAGGAAATGCCATGAAGGATATCTGTAACAGTATGATCAAAATATTTTTGAATGTATATGAATCGTGCCCTGTGATTGCACCAATGTACATAATTATGATTCAATAAAATTATTGAAAAAAAAAAAAAAAAAATAAATTGGTAACTGGGGTCTGGGGCAGGAAGGAGACGTTTCCCTGTGTATGCTCTTGTACCTTTAGAATTTGTAACCCACGATGGTATTACCCATGGAAAAACAAACTAAAACCCTTGGAAAAAATATATACAGGCCAATTAATTGGCACGTTTCTGTTTTCTAACTAATAGTTTCAATTACTGTTAATAGCCTAAGTTCCTTTTCTGTACGAGTAAAATATGTTTCTCTTGTAACAGGCTCAGAACACTCTGAACTACTGTAGGATCTTTGTACCCAGAACACACAATTCTTCTTAATTCACATGTTCATTCATTTAACTAGGATCTATTGAGGGCTCTTCACGTGGCAATATGTGAGTTACGGTTACAAAGTAGAAAAGATACATTTTTTTTATTATTATTTGGGATTTATTGAGGATACAGAGAATTAGGT
>CAUYON010165159.1:0-65153 GCA_963573935.1 Arctocebus calabarensis
GACAGTCAACATGCCCTGCTCCAGCCACATACTGGAAGCTGGCTGGTCAACGCACAGCTGAAGCCTGAGGAAACTCCTCGAGGGACTTGTCTTAATTGGACTTTTGGACTTTGGGAAAAGGAGGGAAAATGTCACAAGGAAAAGTAAAAACTTGTATGTATATTAGCCCACCACCACGGTACTATTAAGGCCTGAGTAGGGAATCCAAGAAGTCACAGTCCCTAAGACCTAAGTGCTAAAAAGTAATTAATATCGGCACCTGCAGAAACAAGCTGATATTGAGATCCCAAATTAAGATATATTGGAGTCTCAAAAGGGGGGAATGAGAGAGGATACCCGAGAAGGGTGAAGTCTGGGAGAACAGGTCTTGTCAAGGAGAGCACAAGGATACACCTGCAGGGTCCTCTCTATGGTGACTCAGCCCTTAGGAATTTGTAAACTTAACTTCCTGGAACTTGGAAATTTCCAAGTTCTGTGGAATCCTGTAGTTCTGTGGGGGCTGGACTAGCATCTCCTGCTTGATTCAAACTGGCCAATGAGAAGGGTACCTGTGGGGTGGAACTTCTTGATTGTGAATAGAAAGATCAAGGTAGATGGGGAGCGCAGCCATTTGGAATTTGTCTATGTCATAAGCTCCCAGCTGGTGAATAAAGCTGTTCCTCTTATAAAAAAAAAAAAAAATTTCCCTTGTTTACAAAGTTTTCATGTATCCGGTTAGCCATAAAATACGCTGGCAATTAAATATATGTATAGATGAATTTAAAGTAATGAAACACAGGAACCACACACAAGGGAAGAAAATGGAGTAAAATAATAAAACAAGTTCAGCCATTTTTCAGACCTCATGATACTTAATCTCTCAACAGCACTAGTTGCTATTGAATCTTTTCTCTATTAAACACCCTTTTTCTTGACTTTTGGATACACCACTCCCATGGCTTTTCCCTGCATCTCTGACCTTTCTTTGACAGTCACCTTTTTCTATTCAGTCTCCCTGTCCTAATCTGTACCAAGGTAGAGAGGACTTCCCTCCGAACATGATCGTAGGCTCTTGTTCTTCACATTTTCACTTTCTCCTTATGTAGATGGCTCAAAATTCGTATTTCTATTCAGACTTTCCCTCTGAGATCCAAACCTGACTATCTAAAGCCCTACACCTTTCACTTGAATGTTTCAGTGACTCCTTAAACTTGTCATGTCCCAAATGGAGCTCCCAGTCCAAGTCCCATTTGCCCTCTCCCTCCTGACCTCACTGAATCTGCCTGTCTTTTTCCCCACTGCTTCCCTCTTTTGCAAATTATACCACAATCCTTCTTTTGTGGGTTTTACTTCCTAAATATCTTTTGCATTTGTGTAGGTTTTCCTATATCTGCCACCCCTGCCTCAGCGCAACCTATAATCTCCTCTCTCACTTTCTCTCTGTCTCCTTCCTAGTACCTAAAGCAGCCAAAATGATTCTCAAATAAAAATTTGAAAGTCATTCTCTGACTTAAAACCCTTCACTGTTTGCAGATGCTTTTATGAAGGAAAATATTCTTCACACAGCCTACCAGGCTGTGCATGGTCTGATCTCATCTGTTTCCCACCTCAGCTTCCTCTCTGTTAGTCTCTGATTAGTTCTTTTAGTTCTTAGGATTGAGAATTTCCACAGACTCTTCTCTTCATCTGCATATTATGCCTACTCTTCTTTACCTGATGAAGTTTATTGATCCTTCAGACCCCATTTAGTGTCACTTTATCATCAAAGTCTTCTGGTTATAACTCCTTCTTGCATTCTTTAATTTTTCTTCATGGTACTTAAGGCAATTCAAACTTTACACTAAGTTAAGTAAGATCCATCTCTCTGATGAGGCAGTAAGCTTCATAAAATGTTTTTGTTACATGGATTACTTTCCTAATGCTTGGTTCATGGCTACAAGGGTGCCCATCACCCACATGGTGTACATTGCACCTGTTAGGTAGGTGAATACTCCATCTAACGATTGAAAGAATAATTGAATAAATGAATGACTGATACATGACTATGATGATATAAAACTATCATATTGAAGTTTAATATCACAACTGTCCCATCGTAACATTTAAGCTTTCTACAAAATAATAGACATTCTGCAGAATGAATTATATTTACATTTATAACCACTCATTTTTATGATTGGGTGGGTGAGCTTTCTCTGTGTATAAAATATGATGCCCTTGAAATGAGTTAAATTGTGGAATCTTCTACTTGAAGATGACATCTATACTAAATACCATTAGAACAGATGGTTCACTGTAATCAAATGATCTATATTCACAAATCCAGTCTTGAGAAATAAGTAAACAACCATGGTCCTAAAAAGAAAACCTAACGATTTACACAATGCTGTATATTTCCACTCTATTCACCAATGTGGCATTAATCAGAATCAACAATTTTATGGTTCAGAAGTACGTCATTTCCATAATCACATTAACTTTGAAGGCAGCTTCAGTGACAACTTATGTCATACTTGAAACAAACATGAATATGTAGAAACATAACGCATGGAGGGAAAACGTTTAGGCAGATTGATGTTCCAGTTCCGGCTCTATTATTTATAAGTTCTTCAAGTGTCGGTCTTTTTTTCTCTAACTTGGCAAAAATAATTTCCATCTTATAGTGTTGTTGTGATAAATTGTAATCAAGTATTTGGTTTGGTTTCTCCCTTATAGACCCAGCTGATAGAAACCAATTTTTCAAAGCTCCGGGTGAGTTTGGTGATAAGCCAGACCTTTTTTGTTCTACTAGTGCTGGGGCATTTTATTCTTTATTTTTTGGGGGGACAGAGTCTCACTATGTTGCCCTGGGTACAGTGCCATGGCGTCACAGCTCATAGCAACCTCAAACTTTTGGACTTAAGTGATTCTCTTGCCTTAGCCTCCCAAGTAGCTAGGACTACAGGCACCCCCCCACAACACCCAGCTTTTTTTGGGGGGGGGTGTAGTTGTCATTGTTGTTTGGCAGGCTCGGGCTAGATTCAAACCCTCCAGCTCCAGTGTAGGTGACTGGTGCCCTAGCCACTGAGCCATAGGCACCGAGTTGGCATTTTATTCTTTTTATAACTGCCACTTAGTGTGTGTCTGTGATAAGCCAAGTACTTTACTTTCATTGTTCAGAGAAATTCCATAAAATTTCTGTGTTATAGAAAAGTTAAATAATTTGTCTAAGGTCCCAGAGCTAGTAAGTTTAAAAGATAAAGTGAGTCAACTGTTGATAGACCTTAAAGGAAATCTTCTTCACTATTTTGGGGGGTAGCTTTACCCTACTAACGAGAAATCTATTCTTGTGACTTACTCAAGTTTTGCAACATGTGAAGTTTCTAGGATGGTATCCCAGAATCTGTCTGATCCTGTTCTGGGAGAGAACATGAGGTAGCAGCAGATTCTAGGTAAAAGACTAGAAATAAGTATTGTTTCTGATTCTCAAGCTTCAGAGATTCTGAGGCTTTGGACAAATCTATTAATTTGTCTGAGTCTTAGCTCCATCAATTGTAAAACATATATAACATATGAGATTACAAGAATTCTTTCATGGGGTTTATAGACATAATGAGAGATTATAATATGAAGTACCACATGTAAATTGGTGTTATATGGGTCTATAAATTATGGAAATCTGTGTATCACTACCTCTTATTAGTTTGGGAATTAAAAAGTAAAGCATTACTATTAAGGTAAATTATAAATACAAATCAACATGGCTTCTAAGTTTCACCTTCATTTACTCATGCACTATTCTAGTACAATAAGAGAAACGTGTGTGTGTGTGTTTTAATTAGTCATTAAACAGTTTTATATTCTCCCACCAGCAAACATTTCATAAGACTTCAGAAATTATCTGGTTAAGTGAGCACTTAAGTATACTTCTATCAATCATCATGTATCATTCCTTCCAGACAGACTAAACTATGGGGATATCCAGGATCTTTCTTAAACTTGACATGATAAGTTAAAAATGCTTCTGTGTGCTAAGATAAGGAGATATGGATACTTAATTTCGGGGAACATTAGTTGCCTCTGCGATGAACAGAAGCCACATCCTTTATCCTAGATAAAGAATGAGGAAGAAAGTGATCTGGGGAGCAGCGGGGAATATGTATTTCACATTAGCCAGTAACAACTTTTAATACTAAGTTTTTGAGGAATATGAGACAGGGTAATTGTTGATTAAAGTTGCCACCATTTCTGACATGTTAGGTTAAAATATCAGCATTTTAATAATCATAGATGGTATAGCTTTTCAGAGGGTTCTTCAAGTTTTATAGAGAGAGCAAGATCACCTAATAAACTTAAGCTATACATAATTTTTAAAATGTATACTCTTGGCTTGGAGCCCAAAGCTCAGTTGTTAGGGTGCCGGCCACATACACCTGGGCTGGTGAGTTCAAACCTGTGTCTTTAATTTCAATAAAAGCTACTGAAATATTGAAAAGTATCATAAATTTATGCTTGAAATAAATAGTTTTGAAAACATACTGTTTGTGAGACATACTAAATGCTAGATTGTTTTTGCCACAAGAGCGAGAAATATTTGTACCTTATGTTTATGTTTTATCCTCAGCAGCCAATACAATGTGTACACATATTCAGGGCTCAACCATGTTTTAACCACATTTTGTTGAATGTGCCATGCACAGAAATGAACTTCAAGTTCAACTTTACACATTTTCAATGAGAGTGTAATATCTCTGTGAGGTTTTTAAACTAATTTGTATTTTTCCATTCTCATTTGAAATGTGGTGAAAACTTGGGAAGTGGAAAATTCCAGAACTTCAGGGAAGAATTTTAAAAATATTCTTTGATTAATAAAATTGTGTGCTCTTAATAATCTTATCAAAAATTTATTGCTACTGGCATGCTTTAGCAGATGTTGCATTATAAATAGTGAAGAGAAAGATTAAAGAATAGCAGTGATTATGGAAACCACATGGTTTTAATGTAGTTCTACATAATCTTTCCCACATGCAGTATTTTGGGTTTTTTTCATTGTTGTGTAGTTGATCATATCTACTGAATTATATTCTCACTCACTTGCCCCTGCCATCAATTCCTGTGTAACTTTGTTTATTTAACTTCCCTGGGTCTTTGTTTTCGCATGTGTAAGATAAGGTTGGGTTGGTGGAATGAAGCTTGTTTATTAAATATTTATAGTATAACTTGAATTTGAATTCAATTGGAATTTTTGAAGCCTTCAAGTGAGTACTGCAATAATTTGAATAGAATTTTATCATTCACGCACCTCATCCTTTCTCAGTATCTTTCCTCTGAGTTTCTAATTGTTTCAGATCATCTTTTTGGGCCATTGAGGCAAATTTGGAACATTTGGGCCTCCAGAAATTTGAGGGTTTTGTTGTTCTTAATTTTTCTTAAGTTAAAAGAATTTCCAGTTTATTTCATTAGTCTATGATGCATCTATGACACATTTATTTGACATTATCCAATGCCCTTTCCTGCTACCCCCATCGAATCCAAGTCTAATTTTCCTTTACAATTCAACTTAGAATTAATATAAACGTTTGGAAGGAAGTATGGAGAATTCTCAAAGAACTCAAATTAGACCTCCCATTTGATCCTGCAATCCCACCATTAGATATCTACTCAGAAGAAAAAAACTCATTTTATCATAAGGACATTAGCAGTAGATTGTTTCTTCAGCTCTATTTACAATTGTCCAAATGTGGAAACAACTTAAATGCCCACCAACCTAGGAATGGATTAACAAGCTGCAATAAAGGTATACCATGGAATACTATTCAGCCATTAACAAAGTTGGAGATTTTACATCTTTTGGATGTAAAACCTGGATGAAGTTGAAACACATTCTTCTTAGTAAAGTTTCATGAGAATAGAGAAACAAGAATCCAATGTACTCAATACTAATATGAAGCCAGTAGACCACATAAGAGAAAAACTCAATTTAATTCAAGGTGGGGGACAGGGAGTGAGACACCTGGGAAGGGAAGTGGGAGGGCGATGCGTGTGCTTCCACTTAATGAGCACAATGTTAGGGTGTATGGCACACACCTTAGGAGAGGGGCATAATTATAAGAGGGACTCTACCTAACGAATGCAAACATTGTGGCTCGGCACCCATAGCACAGTGGTTATTGCGCCAGCCACATACACCCAGGGCGACAGGTTTGAACCCAGCCCAGGCCAGCTAATCAACTACAACAAAAAAAATAGCCAGGGGTTCTGGCAAGCACCTGTAGTCCCAGCTACTTGGGAGGCTGAGGCAAGAGAATCTCTTAAGACCAAGAGTTTGAGGTTGCTGTGAGCTGGGATGCCACAGCACTCTACCAAGGACAAACATAGTGAGACTCTGTCTCAAAAAAAAATAAATGCAAACATTGTAACCCAATCCTTTGTACCCTTAAATTAACCTGAAGAAATAAAAAAAAATAAAATTCAACTTACATGATGGCACATTCTTCTAAAATGCCCGTCTCCTTTTCCTTTGTGTTTTCTTATTTCTCCTCTGACATTGTTTCATATAACCCCCTTCTTAACACCTGATCTGTCAGTGATCACTTGATCTTATATTTAATGTAGGCAGAGGCTATACCTTGTTACCTATTCAATCCCCATACCAAATGCATCATGATACACACTCAAAGATATTGACTAAATGAACAAATTAATCAGTGAATCAGGCAAATTAAGTCTATATTGTCTGAAGAAATTTTTCTTTTGTGTTCTCCAGATACTTACCCAATGTCCTCATTATTTCTTCTAGGCCCTATAATTTGTACCTATTAGAAAAACAATTCTGCTAAAACTGAGAAGTACAATTTATGTTCCAACCCAAGCTATTTATTGAATGAATGAATGATGAACCAACCAACCAAACATTTCTCTAAAATCTTATGAAGCATTTAATTTCTTCTGCACTCCTCTTGTGTTTGTTACTGAATTATAAATAAATTATACTGAGATGAACATGGTTGTCTATAAGTACTATAAGGGTTGCAAATTTGTTTCGATAGATGTCAATGTATGCTCCAACACTTATGGAGATTGCTCAAGGAGATAAGAACCTTTTCTAGATCTGTAGCTTTTGGTGGGGGTAGTAAAGGAA
The DNA here is from genome assembly GCA_963573935.1 of Arctocebus calabarensis. Lineage (NCBI taxonomy): Eukaryota > Metazoa > Chordata > Mammalia > Primates > Lorisidae > Arctocebus > Arctocebus calabarensis. The sequence goes on from CAUYON010165159.1 coordinate 7,100, forward strand.
TCATAAAGAGAACTGGATTAGGACTCTTCCCCTAAATCTTTTTCTTGCACCTCTGTCTCTTGGAATTCTTTACCTTTTTAAGGAAGCTGTGTGTTGGTTCCTATTTATATTAACCTTTCCTTTTCTTGCAACACTTAGAAAAAAAGGAAGTAGAGTCCAAGAGAGATATTGGATAAAGCAGACGTTATCTAGACCAAGCAGAACAGAAATTCAGTAGGGTAGAATGAGATTGGAGCTTCAAGCCAAGATTGAGTTAAAAATAAAGAGTAGAGTGAATTTTGTTGATTAAATTATATGTTTATTAAAGAACTAGCTGTGATATCATTTATGAGGGTCAAGAAATAGTGAATTTGACCTTAATCACCTCTTCTAGGACACCTAATAGACAGTAGGATATCTTGGTAAATTTTTTGGATCAAAGATTGATATGAAAATAGTGTGCTGCAAAGATCAACTTCATAACAGTGTTCAGGGACAATGAAGGAAGATAATACTACAGCTGGGAACCAGGAATTCATTTAGCTAATGTAGCATATGGTAATGAGAAATAAGCCAGTGGATTCATAGGAGTGAAGAAGGTTGAGAAGAGCAATTAAAGTGGGCACTATGACTGCATGAACCAGGGAATAAAGACAAACATTATTTGATGTAGTTTACTCATCATGCAGCAGAATGAGATTGCAGGCAGAAAACTCACTTTAAGTTAATGGAATGTTTGAAGAAGTTTCAAAATATGCCCTCTGTCTAAGTCAAATAGATGAAACATGTTTTTTAATGTACCATATTTTTTAATTTTAAAGTATTTTCCTTCTGGCTTGGTGCCCATAGCACAGTGTCAGCCACATACACAGAGGGTGGCAGGTTCAAACTCGCCAGCTAAACAATAGCCAACCCGGGTCAGCTAAACAACAATGACAACTGCAACAAAAAATAGCTGGGCATTGTGGCGGACACCTGTAGTTCCAGCTACTTGAGAGGCTGAGGCAAGAAAATTGCTTAAGCCCAAGAGTTTGAAGTTGCTGTGAGCTGTGATGCCATGGCACTCGACCAAGGGTCACATAGTTAGACTCTGTCTCAAAAAAATACAACTTCCTTCCACATTAAAAAAATTCTTCTTTTATCCAACTCTGGGATGAAAATAACCTGTTACTTTTTTTTGACCAGGGCCGGGTTTGAACCCACCACCTCCAGTATATGGGGCCGGCATCCTACTACTCTGAGCCATAGCCGCTACCCAATAACTTGTTACTTTAATATAAATTTTCAATGAATATTTAGTGTAGCTTCATAAGAGTGTGAGAGGTAGGTGAGAAAACATGTTCTTTCAAGTACCTAGAATGGGAGATGGCACAGAGCAGGTGATCTATAAATCTTATTTATCCCCACGTGTGTGTCTTTTGAAGTCATTACTGATTGAGACTCTGTATGTCTCCATGTTGGATGAGAACTCAAGCAACAGGAGCCATGTACCTCTGCGTTCCAGAATGAACGGATCGCTTTTTGTCCCAGACTATAAAGGAAGTGGTATAAAATAGTTTTGCTATTCTTAGCTCCTTACCTGCCTTTAGCTATAAAATGATTGAATATGAAGAGGTTTGGAGTTGCTTGAAGTTGAGGGTTTCTCTGAGGAGAATGACTTGTACTATGAGGCCCACTCTCCCCGAGGGATGGTATGAGGATTCTTTTCCCTCGCTTTGAGCCTAATGAAAGAAGAATTTTGAATGCTACTTGGAGATCTTTGTGGGGAATCTGTAGATTAAAGGGACATAGTCAGGTTTGATTAGTCCATAAAAATAAAGGTTCATAGGCCAGAAGCTGGATAAGGCATTCCATGGTAGAAGATCTGAGGAAAAATGTTTAAAAAGTGCATCCTCCTGACAGTGAGTCAAAGATTTACAGCTTTTTAGAAATCAAATATAGACTCTGAAGTAGGAATTTTGTCCCAGAATTGTTTTGAAAGAGACCCTGCTGAAGAAGGTTTCTTGGAAGGAGTCAGGCAACCTCCATAGAAAGATCCTAAATGGAATCTTTGGATAGAGGAGGCCACTTGTGGTCAGCTGAGGAGTGTTACCTGAATCAAGGGGGTGCATGAGATGGACCAGGCAGGAGGGTCCGTGATAAGCACCACTACTGTGCTCGAGATAGTGTTAGTTTTAACACTGGCATCAGACAAAAGTCATCCAAAGCAGAGGATGTTGGTGGCAATCAAGTTAAGACTTTCCCTACCTCTTACCTTTGTTGTCTCTCCATCCTTCTAAAACCCAAGGGGAATCTGAGGCAGCTTAGTCAGTGGAAGAAGGCAAATGAAAATCCCGGGTGGGACTTTTACTTCCAATCATGGTGGACCAGGAAATTGACCCATCATTCTTCCTCTGAAAAGGATGAGAAATGGTACAAGTGTCTTATGATGATCTGCTTAGCACCATGATAAAAGCTATCAAAACACTCGAGCTGTGCAAGCTAACACTTGGGATAAGACGACTAGGACGGTAAAGCAAATATGGCAATGAAGTGAGTCACACAATCTTCATTCTGCATCCCGTGCATCGAGAAGTAATTTCAACTTTTAAGTCTTATAATTTAAGAAATACATTTCATAAAATTCTAGCTGCCATAGATAGTTATTTTTTTGATGTATTTGGGCAAGTAAATTGAAAATATTCTGGAATAGGCTCATTTTTCTAGAAGTCATTAACAACATTCATGATCCTTGGGTGGCGTCTGTGGCTCAGTGAGTAGGGCACTGGCCCCATATACTGACGGTGGTGGGTTCAAACCCAGCCCCGGCCAAATTGCAACAAAAAATAGCCGGGCATTGTGGTGGGTGACTGTAGTCTCAGCTACTCGGGAGACTGAGGTAAGAGAATCACCTGAGCTCAGGACTTGGAGGTTGCTGTGAGCTGTGACACCACAGCACTCTATGGAGGGCGATAAGGTGAGACTCTGTCTCTACAAAAGAAAAAAAATTTCATGATCCATGAGCAGAGGTGAAAACATCAACATGAACAGGAGTCTGGTTACAGTGCCAGCCACATACACTGAGGGTGGCAGGTTCAAATCCAACCCGAGCCAGCCTAACAACAATGGCAACTGCAACAAAAAATAGCCAAGCATTGTGGTGGGTGCCTATAGTCCCAGCTACTTGGGAGGCTAAGGCAAGAGAATTGCTTGAGCCCAAGAGTTTGAGGTTGATGTGAGCTGTGACACCTCAGCACTCTACCGAGGGTGACATAGTAAAACTCTGTCTCAAAAAAAAAAAAAAAGTATAATAAATCACGCTGTGATGTGCTGTTATCCAATCTTCATTTTTCTATTTACTTAGTATAGAGCACAGGCAGAGTAGATTTAGCGTAAGTCTTAAGGGCCCTAAGATTTTGGGAATGGCACATGAAGCATTAGCTTCAACTTGAAGTCACCAGTTGCATTAGCTCCTAACAGGACAGTCAATCTGTCCTTAGAAGCTTTGAAGCCAGGCATTGACTTTTGCTTTCTAGAGGTGAAAGTCCTGATGGTATCTTCTTCTAATACATGAAAAAGGCTGTTTCATTTACATTGAAAATCTATGGTTTAGTGTAGCCACCTTCATCAACTACATAGCTAGATTTTATGAATAACTTTCAGCTTCTACATTGATATTTGCAGCTTCACCTTGTACTTTCATGTTAGGAAGATGGCTTCTTTCTTTAAACCTCATGAATCTACTCCCACTAGCTTCAAACCTTTCTTCTGCAGAGTCCTGAGTTTTTTCAAACTTCATAGAATTGAAGAGAATTAGAGCCGTGCTCTGGATTAGGCTTTCCCTTAAAGGAGTGTTGTGGCTGGTATGCTCTTCCCTGCGGACCGTTCAGACTTACTCCATATCAGCAAAAATGTGGTTTTACTGCTTTCTCATTCATGTCACTGGACAGCACTTTTCATTACCTTCAAGAACTTATTCTTTGAATTCATGACTTGGCAACTATTTGCCACAAGAAGTCTGGAGTTCTTGGCTTTAGACTTGCCTCTCTCACTAAGCTCAATCATTTCTAGCTCTTGATTTACAGTGGGAGACATGTGACTCGTTTGCTTGAACATTTAGGTGTAGAGAGGCAGGGGACCTGCTGATTGGTGGAGCAGTCAGAATACACACATTCATCAGTCATTTTTAATGTCTTACGTGGGTGTAATTTATGTTGCCCCAAACAGTTGCAAGACAAACATCAAAGATCACCGATCATCATAACAGGTATAATAATGATGGAAAAGTTTGAAATATTGCAAGAATTTCCAAAATGGTATACAGAGATGCCAAGTGAGTGCATGCTGATGAAAAACTGGTGCTGATAGACCTGCTTGATGCAGGGTTTCAAAAAACCTTCAATTGATAAAAAGAAGCAATATCTGCAAAGCACAATAAAATGAAGTGTACCTATACTATTGCATGGGATAGCCTTTATTGATGGAAATATTAAATTTTTTAAAGTGAAAAACACACTGATCGTAACGTGAGCTGCCCTGACTCATATACTGAATCACTGAGATGAGTCCTGTCATGTAGTTGTTACAATGCTTTGGAATAATTTTAGTATGAATATATTCCTGGCAATAAAAAGAGGAGACCTGAGAGAGCCCCTCCCAACCACACCCTAAGCATCATCTCTTGGGTGACTAGTGACAGTCCCTTCCTAGCCTTCCATTGCTTTGCAGGATAGAAATCTGGGGGAGGGGTGACTTGTCACTCACCAGTTAGAGATGCTGTCTTTCTTTAATTCCTACATATCTATTGTTTTACACAGTTAAGTCTGGGAGAATTTTTTTCTCAATTCGTATACATTTTCATTGCTTAAAGTCAGAATTCTATTACTTGGTATCCACATAATCAATTCTTTCTCCCCAGGTTGTCTTTGAAATCTTCTATCTAATATTAGATTCTTGCCAACCTGGAGCCCTTCATCTTTTCCTGTCTTTTTCCTCAACTGAGATTCCCTTTCATCCGTCTTTGCCAATAGCAAGGTCAGGGACCAGGGAAATATCATCTTCTTCAAAGCTGCCTCTTTTCCCTGCTTCACCCTCAGTAAAGAGCCTCCCTTCCCTTGATTCATACCATACATCAAATCTCTCTGACAATTTCTCATATACCTTCTTTGGACTTTGTAGACAGTGGCTGTATGTCTTATTGCCTCTGCTAAATTATAAGTTTATTGAAAACAAATCATCTCTTACTCTTCTTTAAATAGGACTAGCGTATTGCCTTGTATATAGTCACTGCCCACTAAAATCCTTTAAACAAATGAAAAGATTGTAAGATAGTTGTGCTTTTAGGTAAATATATAACAACACAGATGGTGGAACAATAAATGATTGTTTATTCATGGATAATTAGCCATGGCTAATAGTTAACTATAGACAATACAGATTATTATTTAAATTTCAAAAGTTCAGAAAAATACTGAGATTAGTTAATTCACTTAGAAAACAAGACATAAAATAAATGTATTTAATACTGATAAATTAAATCACTGAAATACTCTTTATTTATTTATTTTTTAAAGATAGCAAATATTTAATAACCATGTAAATGAAAGATAGAAATACCCTTTTTAATATTTAAGAAATTTTTGAAAAATTTTACAAGAGTAAGCCAGAGTAGGAAGGTCTTGTGAAATTGTTTTTTAATTTCCTGGTCTACAAAGATCATTCATTAAATACTTCCATTATTTGCATATTTTGCTGTTGAATAGATTCCTTATTCATAAGATATTTGCTACATTTCTAAAATAATTCATGTACAATTTGAATTTTGTTTTTTAAAAGGAGTGTAATGTTTTTGATTAATTACACCATCATTGAAATAGCAACTCCCTTCTTTAAAACCATTTGCTTTTTGATTAGCCTTCTTTTATGTAAAGATGAAGAATTTTATTAATTACACAAGCCCAGGGCAACGAATCTGTTAAGTAGAAATTATTAATTGATGGTTCTTGTCTAATTAACATCATTCCCACCGGATTGTGAGTTCTTAGATGAAATTGTGAAATACTTGAAACAAAGTTCATGCCCATATTTGTCTAAATTTCTGGTTCCTGATGCAAAATTGGTTTTTAGTAAATATCTGCTGAGTCAACCATGCATGAGTGAATGAGTAAGTGAATGAATGAATTTTATGCTTCCTGCTTGCTCTGGAATTGAAAGTAACATAGCTGTCAGTAAGACAGAACAATAAGCTTCATCTCCAACTGTTAGGCAAAAATTAAATTCGGGTTGTGAGAAGGACAAGTTCACTCAATTGTCCAGTGACGTTGTATGAAGTGTAATTAGTTGTAAATAGGGAGAAATTTTACTTTTATGCTTCACCCATCATCCTGTCCCACCTATTCTAGTTGTGTAGAGACTGTCGTTTCTCCTTGGGCATAATCTGACTTCTGGTCAATGATGATTCAGATGGACACCTCTGGGTGATTCAGAAATATGTGCTGCACCTAGGTGATCTATCATTTAGAATACATTTTCCAATTCTGACTCTGCCCAGTTTTGTCTAGAATTTAAATCTCACTAAATCATAGATGTATAGCTACAGGCCAGCAGGAATTTTTTTTGTAGTACACATATAATTAACTTATAAAGTCCTAAACATTTTTGAATCTAGATCCGTTGTTAAAAAATATTTGCATCATTAATGGACTATCATTATCACTGTCACCTACCCTTTGACACTATTAGCTATTCACTTTTGCCTTAGTCCTATGTTAGGAGATGACAAAAAGAAATTTACTTTTGAGAGGAGTAAAATCTGTTCTGAAACACACAGGACACAATAAAAAAATGAAATTAGCAATATGTTTATATTTATATTAAGTTAAAACTGAATGTGTCTACAGAATTACTCGTGGTAAGGCAGTCAATGAGTTCTCTAATGTTATATTCAACAGGGATCAATCTTGTAAGTGAGGTATTATTATGACTAGTGTTAATAGGTTGCTGGAATGTTGACCTTCTGGACCACGTGTAGGAAAAGTCCTGCCATTTTGAATATTGCTGGCTGCATGAAAAGATGACCACTAGATAGGAGCCCCCTCAAATTCCTCATTCTATATAGTGTATGAATTATCTTAAACCTACACATTTTCCATCCTATCAGTGGGAGTTGACATTTGTCTCCTCCCCTTATACTTCAGATTGCGGCCTCTCCGCCTTCACGAGCCTACTCCTCCAGTTTCCTTCTCTTGGTTCCTTTCCATCAACATTTGGATACACTCAAGTCAATTTCTCATCTAAAATAAGAAAATTCTTCTCAACTTCACAGGCCTCTTTCTCTTTCTCACCCACTTCGAAGAGTAGTTTTATCTTCTCTTTCTGCTCTTATCGTATATCAGGGCACTCAATCTGGTTTAATCCGAAACTCCTCAGAAACTGTTGTCACAAAGACCACCTGTTTCTTCTACAATTATTTATATTATAGGAAACAAAATCACCAGTGAGCTCCTTGTTACTTAATGCAGTTGAATTTGTTTATCCTTACCTCACTTAATCTCAAGAGAACATTTAAAATTTTGTATAATTCCCTTCTATTTGAAGCAAGCTTCATTAGGCTTCCATAATTATAGCCCCCTCTCAACATTTATTTTATTTCCTTTAAATAGAATCTAGATTTTTTTTCAAGTATCAGGTGACACTACTTTCTAGGAAAGTCTGTCCAGTTTCCACTACCAGTGATTGATGTAAGAGACCACATCTGATACAGCTTTTGCTAACAAAGCACAAAGAGCTCTCTTAGAGGACTGTAGAAAAGTCTCTCACTCCTTGAATGAGCTATATGAGAAAGTGATGTTTAAAATTCTGATAGCCATCTTATAAGTGGAAAGGCATGACATAGAGATAAAGACTATGAACTCTGAAGTCTGATGTTGAAGGTCCATTACTCCAACATGCTATCTTATGACTTTGGGAAATTCCTAATTTCTCTGTGCTAATGTTTACCCATCTATAATTGTGGGATGATAATAATAATAGTAAATACCTAACAGAGTTATAATGAAGTTTAAATGGTTGACTTTAGGCTGGGTGCTATGGCTCATGCCTATAATCCTAGCACTCTGGGAAACCAAGGAGGGAAGATCACTTGAGCTCAGGAGCTCAACACCAGCCTGAGCAAGAGTGAGACCCCGTCTTTGCTAAAAATAGAAAAATTAGGCTCAGCACCTGTCGCACAGTGGTTAGTGCACCAGCCACATACACTGAGGCTGGAGGTTCAAAACTGGCCCAGGCCAGCTGAGGCAACAATGACACTGCAATAAAAAATAGCCGGCCACTGTGGTGGGTGACTGTAGTCCCAGCTACTTGGGAGGCTGAGGTAAGAGAATCAAGTAAGCCCAAGAGTTTGAGGTTGCTGTGGGCTGTGATGCCATGGCACTCTATTGAGGGTGACATAGTGAGACCCTGTCTCAAAAAATAATAAATAAATAAATGAATAAAAATAGAAAAATTGTGGCAGATGCCTATAGTCCCAGCTATTTGGGAGGCTGAGGCAAGAAGATTCCTTGAACCCAAGAGTTCAGGTTGCTCTGAACTAGTCTGAGGCCATGGCACTCCTGGGGCAATAGAATGAGATTCTAGTTCAAAAAAAAAAAAGTTAACTTTTCCAAAGCATTGAGCCTGGCATAGAATAGATGATACTTTTAAAATACACTTGAAAATGAACCCTGTGAAAATGAACCCTGTGTAGACAGAAGAAAAGAGCCTGCATGCTGGAGGCCTCATTGAACTATTATACTGACTATTTTCAGGTAAGTTGTCTTCTGAATAATAAATTCTTAAGTCTAAAGCTATTTTTAGAAGGATATTATTTTATTTTCAATCCTAAGTAATGCTTATCACTTCTCAAGTTTTTTTTTTTTTTATATATATTTGATTCTTTGTTTGTCATGTTTGAAGGTGACTCAAGGACTGTCTATCCCTTGGCCTAATAAGGACTTATAACTGTTATGTTGACTGGCCACTCCTAAGTCATGCCAAGTTCCACGGCTCATATTAGAATGTAATGATGACAATGCATATCTCACATCTGAGCTTCTACCTATCAAGTGCTTATTGTATTTAGGGAGGTGTCTCAGAGTGAACTGAACTTCAACATGTTAAATACTATGCTCACTGTGTCTCCTTCTATTAATTCCAAAGCCAGTATTCCATCCATACCTCCTTTCTTGATACATGTGTTACCCCTGGCGGCCTAAACCAAAAGTTTAGGTGTCATCACAATTTCCTCTCTTCTTCACCTGTCTATATCGGAATCAATCATTTAGCCTTGTCCGATAATTCTAGGAGCAGCATGGAAACCACTATGGCTGGTGCAGAGTGAGCAAAGGGAAGAGATGGGAAGATTAGGTCAGATAGCTGAGGTACTATCATATCACAAAGGCATTATTAACCTTTGGATTTTCTCTTGATGAAATGAGAAGCCGTAGGAATGGGGGACAGTATTGAAACAAAAGCATAACATGATCCGGTTTCTTTGTCAGTAACATACTGGTGGTGGAGTAGGACAAAAGTGAGCTGGCAAATTAAGAAGCTATTAAAATAATGCAGATGAACCTTGAAGGTGGCTTGGGCTAGGGTTGTTGCAGTGATGTTGGTGACAAGTGATTCCATTTTGGTTATATTTTAACAAAGATTCCATGTGATTTGTTAATGGCTTCATGTGAGATGAAAGGGAGAATCAAAGTTTGATTAGAAACTGGAAGTACAGAGTTACCATTAAGTGACATCAGAGAAAATTTTAAGAGGGTCTGTTAGAAGTTTATTTTTTTAATATGTTTAAGTTTGTAGTGTCTATTAGTAATTCAATGGAGAGTTTGAGGAAGTTGTTTAGTAGATAATTCTGGATCCAGGAGAAAAGATTGACTTGGACATATTCATTTGGAAATTACCAACCCATAGATGACATATAAGACCATGAAACTAGATGTATAACCAAGAGATTGATACCTGAGAGTAGAGAATTAGTCTAAGGACTAAGCCCAAACATACTCCAGTATTCCTCATAGAACAATCTGGAGCTCGAGCAGGTGAGACTGAGTGAAAGAGACAGGAGGAAAACCAGGAGAGTGTGATGTTCTAGAAGCCAAATGAAGAAAGCTTCATTTGAGCGATGGGGAATCAAGCAATTATGTCAAAGCTGTTGATAGCAAGTTCAAGTAAGATGAAGATTGAGAATTGACCAAGAGACTTAGCACCTTGAAGAACAATGGGGATCTATGCTAGTTAAATTCTATTTATTTAAGGTCTCTGCTTAGACTTCACCTCCTTTGGGAAGTCTTGCATGAGTAGATTAAGAACCCTTCAATGCATACTATATCATTCCTTTCATTTTACATTCATCCTAATGGCTTAGAATCATCCTGTTACTTTTCTTTCTCTCCTAAATGATATTTGTCAGGGTCAACGTTTTCATGGGCAAAGACTTGGGTGTGATTACTATTGAACCTGGCACAATATCTGAAAAATAGTAGGGATAATATTTGCCAAATCAAGCTTAATTGAACTAACTATCATTTGTGCCAGAAGTCTACCCATGCCAGTTTAAATAAAAAAAAAGAGGCTGGAAATCAGGGAGTAGCCAGGTCTACCAAATATCAGTGATGCATGCTTTGATGACAAAGACTAAAGTTGTTAGCTCATTTGGTTTACTTTAAATTCAACAATGCTTGTTAGAACAATCCAAAATGAGCTTCTAAAGGAATCTCTAGGTGTGTTGGTTACCTGAGGGCAGGAGAACAGCCCTAAGTCAGTGAAGCAAATTAGTGAGTAGTTGTCATTAGTCACTCATGTCCATCTCAACAAAACCTTATCAATGGGTAGTATATAATTTTCCTAAAGTTTTCAGGGTAGAGCTGTAAACAAAGGGAATAATATGTGCATAGCTCAATTTTACACATCTATTAACTGAAAAGTTGGCCAATAGATACTAAATATTTTTGCTAGAATCAAAGATTATGGATTTTTTTCCTTATTTCTAAAGACTTATATAATTTTTTTCATATTTCTTTGTAGGGTGAAAATGTTTCTTAAAGAAGGTTGTAAGACTGATTATAATAGTAATTAAATTAGTAATTACATAATGAAGTTATTGATAATTATATGATTAAATAATAATTATAGTAGATCATTTTTTAAGAAAAGTAAATGGTATATATTAGATATTAAATTAGATGACTGTTACTCTAATTCTATAGGTTTTATTTGTAGGCTTTATAGAAAACTAGTTAAGATAAATTTCTTTCTATGGGTAAAAGTAAACCTTTAATTTTGACCTTTTATATAATAAATTAATTTTATATTAGTAGTAAATCACTACCTTACTAATTACTAAGTTACTCACTTACGAAAAGCATCTTCGGCATACTAAGATTTACATTATGTATCTTCATTTACTCCAATATCTCTCCAATACTATATTATGTGTATATATAATAAAATATCATATCATATATGCATATAACGTTGGTATAATTATATATCAAAATTAGAACTAGGAAACTCTGGCTAGGTTGAGTATAACTATACAGGATAACAGGAATGATAAAACATAGAAGTAAAAGATCTCTGAAACTACTTAGGAGTGGCTTGTAACAGAATAGGAAAAACAACAGGTGAAAGTAAAGTGGTAAAGTATTAAAGGAAAATGATTCTCTTTTCTTTCTTAATTTTTTGTATAGAGTCTCACTATATTGCCTAGGCTACTCTATACAAAAAATTAAGAAACGAATTATGAATTGGTTTCCTTATTTCTAAAGACTTATACAGTTTTTTATAGAAAAGTAACAGGTAAAAGTAAAGTGGTAAAGTAATAAAGGAAAACTATTTTCTTTTTTTTTTTCATTTTTTTGTATACAGTCTCACTATATTGTGCACACTAGTCTCAACTCCTGGCCTTAAACAATCTTTCCACTTTAGCCTCCAAAAGTGCTTAGATTACAGGCATGAGCCACCATGCCTGTCCTGACTGACTTTTTAAAAACCAAATTTTCAGAAATTATTCATCTGAATAAGTACTGGTCCATTCAAGGAGGTAATGGTAATGGCTATAAAGTTCGCCCATTGTTTGTTCAACATTTTCTGATCTCATTGAGAATTTTGAATAGTGCCAGTGTCCTTTTATTAAATGACATTAATTTACTAGCAAATATTTATTTGGATACATTGATACTTGTGTTAAAAATCCATTTTCCTGGGTGGTGACTGTGGCTCAGCGAGTAAGGCACTGGCCCCATATACCGAGGGTGGCGGATTCAAACCCGGCCCCTGCTGAACTGCAAAACAAAACAAACAAAGAAAATCCATTTTCCTTCTTATAGTCATGTTGACTTCTATAAGTACCTCTGAAGTGGTATTTTACCTTATAGTCCCTGATCATTCTAACTTTCATGAAATTCAGTTGCTTTGTGGATAGAATTCCCTTTAGAATTTATATTGCTTGCATCACTTTCCCCAAGTCTTTTCTCCTCTTTTCTAGAACTCATGCTACAGCACGTGGAATTGGAGGATACAAGAACAGTAACACCCACAAATCAGACACAAATAAACCCACCCACAACCACACAAATTAGTGCCTTATCAGAGTTTAAGCCAGCCAACACAAAGTAGCCTCTCCCTATACTCACTGCGGCTTTATCATCCACAGAGTATATTTTAGACAACCTCTATCAAAATTATCTCATTTATTGATTTATTTGTTTGTTGTCTATCTCTCTGGTCATCTTAGTTTTCTTTTTCCCAGGAGTCGTTTTTTTCTAAAAGCAGATAATCTCTGCAACTTCTTTTATTCTCTGCTCCATCCATGGTGTCTCAGAATAATGACCCATATATACTAAGTAAATATGAGTTGTATGAGTAAGAAAACAAACTAAAAGTCAAATGATAAACAAACTAATACATTGTGGGCATGGTGGTATGCAGCTGTAGTGTCCTTCGGAGGCTCAGGCCCAGGCATTCTGGGCTGTAGTGCTCCATGCCAGTTGGGAATCTGCACTAACCCCAGCTTCAACATGGCGATCCCACTGAGGAGGGGTCCGCCAGGAGAGGTCAACTGGCCCAGATCTGAAACCGAGCAGGTCAAAACTTCCACACTGATCAGAAAGGGGATTCATTAAGTGGAAGTAGATCGTCATAAAGTCTTATCCTTGTCAACTTCACAAGGAGTAGGCTGAAAAAAGGAGGGGGAGAAGGGGTTAGTCTTGGTGTCCCGGAAGTGTCAGAGATTGAAGAGGTGGAGGGAGTGGAAGGGGAGTCAGGGAGAGTGGGACAGGCAGGTACACTCCATGAAACTTTTATTAAAAAAAAAAAAATCTTTGTATAAGTGGATCTGTGGAGTTCGAACCAGGGTCAATTAGTGTTAGCTTTTCTTTATTCACTTCCCTGTTTTTTGATTTGCCATATTCTTTTTTTTTTTTTTTTTTTGAGACAGACTCTCAAGCTGTCACCCTGGATAGAGTGCTGTGGCATCACAGCTCACAGCAACCTCCAATTCCTGGGCTCAAGCGCTCCGCCTCCCAAGTAGCTGGGACTACAGGCACCCACCACAATGCCCAGCCATTTTTTGGTTGCAGACGTCATTGTTTGGCGGGCCGGGCTGGATTCGAACCTGCCAGCTCAGGTGTACATGGCTGGCACCTTAGCCCATTGAGCCACTGGTGCCAAGCCGATTTGCCATATTTTTAATGGAATTTTTAATACAAAAAAAGTAGTAAAGAATGATTTTTAATCTTGGCAAAATTTACTGATCATCAATGGACATTATCATGTCGTTAGGCATTAACCACTTCGTGTCTGTTTCATAGGGAATTATATAGGAATAAATACTGCAAAGGTAAGAAAAAATACTGCAAAGGTAAGAAAAACAATTGTTATAAAGGGACAATTACAGAGCTCCATTTGTGAATTTATTGGCTAGGTTTACAGTGTCCTGGGATGGTACAAGTTAGTAAGGTTTTGAAATTTGATTTTGGCCTTAGTAAATAAGTAATTTTTTTTGCTACGTCAGTTCTTTTTATTTTTTTCCATTAACATGAGCCTTTAGAGGAGCAATTATTTATGGTTTTGAAAATTGCTTGCTTGCTACTATTTATATTCATTAACTGTTAAATACTCAGGGACTATGTGCCTCGGGCTGCTGGGGTAATTGTCCATGCAAACCAAGTAGAGTGATAAAATGTTTAACAAAGGAAACTTTCCACTTCTACTTCCCTTGTAGGAAGTTTATTAACATTTACAACCACCATGATGTTAGGAACCAACACTTATTAAAAACCACTTTGTGTAGAAGTACCGCCAGTTTCATGCCAACTCTGGAGATGGAAGGGACCAGTTGGCAGTAAGCATGAGTGGGCTTTGTTCTCAGCTGCTACAGTTACTGAGACTATAATTGAGGCATACCCACAGCAAGTACTAGTTCATAGGGAGCTAAGGCAGCCAGTATTTCCCAAACACTTCAGGATTGCTTGAGAATATTCAAGAAAGGCTTTGCTCATTTCAAGGCATTTCAGAAATGAAAGGTATTGACAATATAATAAAGCAGCCAGGCTTTGATATGAAAGCCATATGGTGTAGTGTCTTACAACAAAAAGATTACTATGTGTGTACACACTAGATGTAACATCTATTACCATTGATCTATTACCAAAGATTGGAAACATTTGGAAAAGCCAATAAAACTTTCTGAGTCTCACTTAATCTCTAGAAACAGAGAAAAACAAGAAAAAAATCCTATAGGTCACAGGAAGGAAAATAAAAATCAATATATATTAAAATTCTTTTAAAAATGGAAAGCCTTGGGAGGCACCCGTGGCTCAGTGAGTAGAGCACTGGCCCCATATACTGAGGGTGGCGGGTTCGAACCTGGCCCCGGCCAAACTGTAACAAAAAAATAGACGGGCGTTGTGGTGGACGCCTGTAGTCCCAGCTACTCGGGAGGCCGAGGCAAGAGAATCACCTAAGCCCAAAAGCAGGAGGTTGCTGTGAGCATGGTACAGCACTACGGCACTGTACGGAGGGTGACAAAATGAGACTCTGTCTCAAAAAAATATAAAAAATAAAAATAAATAAAATAAAAATGGAAAGCCTGTTTGAGCAAAGTAGTGAGACACTGTCTTAACTAAAACTTAAAAAAAAATTAGTGGCGTGCTCCTGTAATCCTGGCTGCTTAGAAGGCTGAGGCAGGGGGATGAAGGATTACTTGAGGCCAGTAGTTCAAAGTTGCAGTGAGCTATGATCATACTACTACATTCTCGCAGGCGGCGCCTGTGGCTCAAAGGAATAGGGCGCTGGCCCCATATGCCGGAGGTGGTGGGTTCAAACC
The DNA here is from genome assembly GCA_963573935.1 of Arctocebus calabarensis. Lineage (NCBI taxonomy): Eukaryota > Metazoa > Chordata > Mammalia > Primates > Lorisidae > Arctocebus > Arctocebus calabarensis. Next base: position 22,428 of record CAUYON010165159.1, read on the forward strand.
CAGCCACAGCCAAAAATAGCAAACAAACAAACAAACAAAAACTACTGCATTCTAGCACAAGTGACAGAGTGAGAACCTGTCTCAAAAACATAAAAAAATGTCAAGCATGTCCTGGCTCTTCTTCCTGATGTTACCTAGTAGACGAAGAAGGATGAAGAAAGAAACTGGCTTTTCATCTTCATTTTTGACTACTTCTACTTAACACACATGAATACCATATTAATGAGAAAGATAGCTAAATTGTTTCAATCATGAACAAAATCATCCCCCCAGTCTCCTTCAAGAAAATTGAAACAAATGATTCAGTGGAAACCTCTGTGTTTTTATTATTTGCTTTGGTATATAGAAATCGTGGGTTTGCAAATTCACCAAGTTCTAAATATTTAACTAAATACAAGGCATTTGATCAGTAACTCCATTCAATAACTTCTGCATACTTAGTGCCAAATTAGGCCTTTTATTACACAATCATTTCTTCATTTGGATCTCAGACTGTAAACCCAAACTTTTCTTTTGGGCGTGTTTGTGGGTGGACTTGAGTGTTTTATAAATATTTGGAATTTAGCAGATTTTTTTCCCCAAGCAGATGTTTATCAACTACTTCCATGAATTTGTACTTATCAAGATTAAGCTAACCATAAGAATAACATTTACTGATGAAAAATATATATCTTATTACAAAAAGGAATAGCTCACTAAATTCCTCTTGAAAACCCATAGTTTCTTTATTCCTAAGGAGAACTACAGACTCTCTGGAAATTTATGATGACTTTATTTAAGAAGAGTTTCAGGTGAGTGACATCTTTAATGCTAATTAATTCAAATTCTGCATCTGCATTATGCAATATAAATGTGTGATTTTTTTTCCTTTGGGAAAACAATAATGTCCATTCATCCATTTCAGATTGATTGAATCTTCATTTGGTCTGTATTTTGCCTATCCAAAAAGAAGAAGTATGTGCATCTTTCCCAGCTGGAGAACCACCCATTTGTTGGATATTTATTTCTATACTACAGAATAGAGAGGAGAAAGTCAAACCATCAGAGATTGTAGCCACTGTACTGCACTGAAAATAGTCCACGGTCATTCATAAACGTACGTCCACTAACTGCTGAGTTACCAAATTCATACCACTCAGCAACATTGTGATGCTGACTAATAAAAAGTCAGCATTTTTAATAAGCCTAATGGTATTCTCTGATCTGGCCATGGAAATAATCAGGTGTTCACATGCCCTAGATGAGTGCTCATAGGCGCCTCCCAAATTCTTGCACCACTTTTACTTCCCCTGGGAAAATACTAGTTAATGGAAATGCAAAAGGCAGAATCTAAGGCAAATTTCAAATATCTTTGCTTTGTCCTTTCATAAACTGAAATTTACCTGTCAATCATCATTTGATAAGTAAGTTGAATTAGGACCTTCAGGGGGCTGGTCATCATGTATGCAGAGGAATTCATGTTCTAGTTCAAAATTTAAACTCAAAATGTACTAGGGACTGATTGGTTGAGAAAATTGACTGCACAACACATCACAAATTTCAAGCAGTTCTTTCATCAAGAAACATGACATGAAAGTCATCTCACTGCCTTTAGTCACTAATCATTGGAATTTAGGCCCAGCCTATTCTTTTTTTTTTTTTTGCTGGGGCTGGGTTTGAACCCGCCACCTTGGGCATATGGGGCTGGCGCCCTACTCCTTTGAGCAACAGGTGCCACTCCCAGCCTATTCTTATCATTCTGACCACAGCAAAACAATAGAAAGCATGATTCCTGTCCTTCCTTACCATCAGGTGCACAGGGATAAAACAAGAAAATATTTAAGATAGAAATGACTTCTTTCTCTCTTAAGAACCACCAAAATTTAAGAAGTTGAAAGATGTACGTGGAGAGAGTATCAGAAAAAACTTTTTGAAAAAGTTGGCCCTTTAAAAGGGTCTTAAAGAATAAGTAAAAATTAGTCAATGGCCTTGGCGCCTGTAGTACAGTGGTTACGATGCCAGCCATATACACCGAGGGAGCTGAGTTCGAACCTGGCCCAGGCCAGCTGGACAACAATGACAACTGCAACAAAAAATAGCGGGCATTGTGGCGGGCACCTGTAGTCCAGCTACCTGGGAGGCTGAGGCAAGAGAATCATGTAAGGCCAAGAGTTGGAGGTTGCTGTGAGCTGTGATGTCACAACACTCTACCAAAGGCAACAAAGTGAGACTTTGTCTCAAAAAAAAAAAAAAAATTAGTCAATGGTTCTCAACCTGGGCATTAGAATAGCCTAAGGATCTTTGAAATCCACCAGGACCCCACCCTCAGAAATTATGTTTTAATTGGTCTAGGGTGGGGCCTAGGATAGTTTAATAAGCTCCTAGGTGATTTTATTTATTTATTTATTTATTTTCCTAGGTGATTTTAAAGTACAGGGAGGGTGATAACCTTGGTGTAGGACAATGGAAAAGGATGAGGGAATGTGAAACTTTCAGAACATATGTTAATTCATTAACCCATTTATTTATTCAATAAAAGCATTTATTGTCTATTTGATGCTAGTCATTGAACGAGGTGGTAGCTCAAACACTAGTGATTGAGAAGTGATGCTTGAAGTTTTCCATCTAATAAAGAGATCTACACATAAGCAAGTAATTACAAGGTAATCTCCTACTTACATGTGTGTACACACATATATATTTCTCTTGCTCTTTACAGAACATTACAGGAGGATGATTATTATATTTTTGTTGCTTAGAGCATTGATTTTCAAAGTGGGCTGCAAATTGAAATCACCTGAAGAGCTGTAAAAGGTACTGTTGTTTGGGCCTAACACCAAGAAGATACTCTGACGTGATTGGTTTTGGTATCAGGACTAAAAAGCCCCCCAAACTTTCCTAGGTTATTCCAGGATACGGTGCTGAACTAGAGTGTTTTGTCCAACAGAAGTGAAAGGTGCATTGGGGAATTGGGTTGGGCTCTCAGGCAAAACTTCTAAGCAGAAGATCTGAGAATAACTACCCCAAATAAGTGACTATCCTTCCTTGAAGGTTCTTTGTGAGCCAATGAATGGGGCATTTTTGGAAGTTTTCTCTGACAACAAAATGGAGACTAGAATAAGGCAGGGGGTTCCCAAAAGTGATTCTTTCATTAGGCACAGTAGCCACAGTGTTCAGGACTCTAAGAAAATGTTTCAATGTCCTTTAAAATTAGAAAAAAAAACCAAACTGAGTAGAAGAAAATGTTTTATATATGTTAGCATACTGGCCTTTTTATCAACACAATAGCAAAACTTCATTTTTATTATTTTATTTATTTATTTTTTTTTACAGGAGAAGGAGCCCACAAAGGCAAAGTATTTAGGTTCAGTGAAATCCATAATGAAGCTCTGGGTTAAAGAAGGACACAGTCCCAGCTAAACTTCATTTCCATCTATTGTATGACTTGTACAAATAAGCAAGCATTTAGTTTCCCATTCCCTGAAATCAGTGTTCTCCAAACTTTTTGGCACCAGGGCCAGTTTCATGGAGGACAAGTTTTCCAGGGACAAGGTGGGGGTTGGGAGCGTGCAGGCTGGGGGAGATGAGATGGGACGTGGAGCTCAGGCAGGGATGGGGCCCACGGAGAGCAGATGTAAATACAGATGAAGTTTCACTCCCTAGCCCGGGTTCCCCTCCTCTGTGCAGCCTGGTCTCTACCTGGCCAGGGGCTGGCACTTTCTTTATACTAGGGACCAGTTTCATGGAAGACAATTTTTCCACCGAGGGATTTGGGGTTAGAGGCAGAGCTCAGTAGGCGATGCTGTGTAGCCGGCTTCCTAAGCAGGCCACAGATCATGCCTGGTCCATGTCGTGTGATGGGGACCACAGCCCAGCCTTCAATTGTTTCCACCTTGATTTTGCAGACCTGGAATCCAGGGCCCAAGTCTTTCATTCTAGTTCCATGATGGAGAGAACCGACTGAGTGAAATGAAAAGTCTGGCCTCAACATTTCTGGTTTATTAACTCCTATGTTCCTAGGCTGTATCACAATTTCTAGTATATAATAAATGCCCCAAATATTGATAGTCAATAGAGTAAATCAATATGTTATTAAATATTATATCCTACAAATTTGGACTATTCTTTGGAGAAAAGTCCAAAAACCAAATTAAGGTTCTGGATAATAATTTTTTTTTTTTTAGCAAAATGAAGTTAGATTACTTCTCAAACAATTCATGTTTCAAGTAAGCTAAGACAAGAATAGGTGAATAAGGTGAATTGAAACCTTACCATTCTTGATAGTCCTCACTAATTTTTTTTCCTTTAACACTTACAATCAGAAGTTCCAAAATAGAAAGTCCTCAGCAAGAAACCATAATGTCTTGAACTTTTGTCTTGAACAAGATCTTGGACCTTGTAGCATGTGATGTTCTTGTTTTTCTGCCAGAGATGGAAGATGTGCAGACTGGCCTTGGCCACACATCTAAAGAAACCTGAAGAATGGAAACTAATCATTTTAGAATCATTAATAACCTTTGTTCATAAACTTTTTTTAAAAATGGATCCATCTGTCCACATTTAAAATCCGCTTTCTTTATCTTAAGTATGATCAGATTGAAGATCTGGCGGCTTATTAGTATTTTCCAGGAAGTGCAAAGTTTCAGAGTGCTATTTCAGCTGGGGTCTTTCGTATAAACTCTGGTTTAAATAAAGAAAGAAGAGTATCTGAGTTTTTTTTTTTAATCCATTGGTCAATTGTGGTTAGTCTAGTCCCTAAAAAGTAATTGCACTGCTTACACTGAGACCAATGTAAGTTATGCTGGTTTAACCTAGAAATTCTGCTACTGCTTTGTACAGTACATAGGTCAAGCATGATCTCAAACACAGTAGAAACTACAGAGAGATTGAGAAGGCAGGAGAATGTGTTCACCTGAGTTGGAAGCTTCACCGGCTGCTGTGGAAAGGTTTGGAGGAGGGAATAAAGGAAGAATAGATCAAACGATGGAAGAAAGTCATCACAAAAGGAAAAGATGGAGAAAATAGGAAAGATTTGGCTGATGCCAAGGAAACATACTTGACACTGACTAAGTGTGACAGTTATGTGTGTCATCATGGAATTAGTGGACCTTGAGGCTCCGGTGGAAATTTAGCATCACGACAAGTCTAGCTCTGTGAATGTCAAGGATCCGAGGTGGAGTTGGAGTAGAGTGCCTAAGGACATTTTATGAAGTGAGCTCAGGAGAAGATAAAAACAGTCCATGAACCACAAGAAACTCACAGTCTGATAATAGTGATTGCAAGAAAAACTGATCTGCAGAATAATGAATGACCTCCGCAGAGGCAGGCGAAGAGTGGTAGCCCAACAGGATCCTGGGCACAGTATTGCTTATCCATGATAGGAGAAATTAGGGCACTGTCAAAGTCAAGTGGGAATTTATTAACCTCCTGAGTAGGGAATGAAACAGATCCCAAAGCACAGAGACTTAGAGCTAATGAAGACGTTGGAGAGAATGGCACTAACAGTCTCATTGGTCAGATGACTGAGGGCAAGTTCCCCAAAGTGCCTGCACTCCTTTAATAGAGTGATCTTCACCACAGCTTCAAAGCTCTAGTTTCTGCAGTGGGTAGAAGCACAGGCTCTGACTTGAGCCTCTCTGTCTTAGTTTCTTCAAAAGTAGAACAGGGACGACATATAGTGCCTACCTTTTTGTTGTGAGAGTTGAATGAGTCAATTCAACTAAAGTGCTTGGAACAGTAGCTGGTATGGAGTAACTGCTCATTTACTTATTTACAGTTGCAGAAGCTGGGATAGGCATTGGCAGGTGTACACTGACTTATCTCTCAATTTCTTGTCTTTTCCACTCTGGCTTTGGTGTTTACACGTCAGTTAGATAGCAGAACTTCAACTATTAGTCTTACTTTTGCTGTTTTATTTGCTTTCTGGAACTTTTATGGGTAATTATATAACTTTATCAATTCATTTGTTAAAAATAATTAAATGTTTATTCTAAAGAAGATTATAGATTCTATTTTATTTGTATCATTGACCAAACCAACCAAAGTAACAAATGTACTGAAAATGTTAGAAGGCTTTGACTACTAAACTTTATCTCTTGGAAACTTTCTGGCAACTGGCAGCAGTGGGTCTCCCTAATAGGGTAATCTGGGCTCAAAGTCTCCTCTGAAATGTCAGAGTCTAGCTGAGACCAGCTGCTCTACCAGCTCCTGTCTCTGGGCTCTTTCCAGCCTTTTAGGAAATGAAACAGCTGAATATTGGCTCCAGGCATTTATGAGAGAAGGAGTTCCTCCCCTCACACAGGCATCACATAGTCCTGAACATGCAAACACTCACACTCTGACATCTGTGAGCTGAACTGTGTGTAGGAATTGTCATTATGGACACTTCACTGTGATTGGCCTATCAGCTGGGTCCTGGTAAAAAAAAATAGATTGCACAAAGTGAATAATTTATGGAGAGTTTAATCAAGTGGGTATTTACAAACATGTGGGGAACATTTTACAAAGCAAACAAAAATTGTGGGAAGACTGAAGGGAAGATTAAGGAATGAAGATGGAGCACAATTATAAGAGGGACTTTACCTAACAAATGCCATCAGTGTCACCTGGTTCCTTGTACCCTCAATGAATGACCAACAGTAATAATAAAAAAGGAATGGAAGAGATTGCCAGGACCCAGTGAGACAGGTTTTTAGACAGGGCCTCTCAAGAGGTAGTATGACCTTTATTAAAGGAATTCTGTCACCTTGGGGCAAATTGGCAGGGAGGAAACCTAAGAGAAAACTCCACTCACTTTTTTCATGCTCATTATATCTATGTCAATGCCTCCCATGGGCTAAGTCCAACCAGTCTTTGTGGGACAAATTTCCTGGGAAGAAGTTATAGATGGTGTCTGTAGGACCACATTCCAAATCCTTTTGTTCTTCATCATCAATACTTGTCTGCGTGAAAAATTTGCATCCTTCAGACATAGGATAGAAAAAGTCCTGTTAACTATGGTGTCAATTTTGTCATAGTCTCACCTAAAACTGAAAATAGAACTCACAACAAGTGCTATTTAAATAAAATATTAGAAAAAGGGAGGGTGGCAATGAGGAAACAATTAACATAGAACATAACTACCATGCTTTCTTCTGTAGTTGGCCACATACCTTAAGTTGATTAATTATTGCTTCTTTCTTCCACCACTATTTCTGTTGCCATCACCTCAGCTGGTCAGGGTACGTCACTTGATGGGATTCTCAGAGCTTCTTTCCAGTAGGATCTAAGTTCTTGTGCTCCTTCCTTCGTTAGGGTGCCATAATTTTCACTGTAATTCTGGTAAAAGCCCTCTTTCCTTATACATTAGGACCGACAACCCCCCTAGGATGTTTTCTGAGTGAAAGGTACATGAGATAAAGCTGGGATATTCTTGGGTATAAACCCTCTGTGAACTTACTTTACTGTTAAAATGTGTTTCCTAGGGGGGGTGTGGTGGCTCATCTCTATAATCCTGGCACTCTTAAGAGGCTGAGGTGCAAGGATTGCTTGATCTCAGGAGTTTGAGACCAGCTTGAGCAAGAATGAGACTCCATCTCTACTAAAAATATAAAAAATTAACCAAATGTGTAGCAGATGCTGGTGGTCCCAGCTGTTTGGGAGGCTGAGACAGAAGGATGGCTTAATCTCAGGAGTTTGAGACCAGCTTGAGCAAGAGACCCCATCTCTATTAAAAATATAAAAAAATTAACCAAATGTGTAGCAGATGCTGGTGATCCCAGTTATTTGGGAGGCTGAGACAGAAGGATGGCTTAAGCCCAGGAGTTTGAGGTTGCTGTAAGCTAGGCTGATGCCAGGGCACTCAAGCCTGGGACAACAGAGTGACATCTGGTTTTTAAATGATGTCCCTCATGACAATTGATGAGATGCTAGATAAGACATTCTCTAGGTTGGCAAATGACACTAGCAGAAATGCTGGGTGGGGGGAGGGGCTCAGTATAAGGAATCTGCCTATACATAGCCAAGTGATTATCTGGTGAATGGTGCCATATAGAAGACTTGGCATTGGTTTCTGCTGTTGGCAAGTTGAGCACTTAACCATGAGAACCAGACCAAGTTTCATGAGTGGGAGTCCCCATTTTTGACCCTATTCATAATTTCCATCTCTGCCATGTTGGCCACTTTGGACGTGGACTCTTTGGGTAAAAATTGGTGTTATTATGGGAAGAGGCTAATCGAAATCACATTAAGGACCATTCTTCTAATGGCCATGTATATTTGACACAGACATTCTCATAGTCTGTGCTTACCTAAGATGTCTGTTCTCTTTCTCTTTTTTTATTTCAGGTAATGTGAGAGCACAAATAACCAGGTCACAATATTTGAGTTTGTTAGGTAGAGTCCCTCTTATAGTTGTGTCCTGTACCAAAAAGGTGTGCCATGGGTGCAGGACATTTTGCCCATTATGTGGGAGCACCCCAAGCCCCCTTTTTTCCCCTCTGCTCCCCTTCCCCCAACTTGAATTAAAGTGAATTCTTCTCTTTTGTGGGCATGAGTTAGATCATCTACAGGCATCATATTAGTATTGAGTGCAGTGCAATTGTCTTTCTGATACAAATTTTTTCTTCTTCTAGGTAGATGCCTACTAGTGGGATTGCAGGATCAAATGGGAGGTCTAATTTGAATTTTTTGAGGATTCTCCATACATCTTTCCAAAGAGAAGATGTCTATTCTCAAACATCATTTTCTAACTTCCTTATGACAAACTTCCAAACTTATTCTTTTAAAGTCTCTAACCAGTTAGCTAGCCTCTTTGGGACCTAGCAAAGGAGTAGATCAAGAAATAGTTATTTCAACTTCACCTCCCTCCTTTCCTCCAATTTTCTGCTGGTTTCTCCTTTTAGCTAACACATTTAGTAACTGAAGGAATCATGTTGATGCAATTCACATGGGTCAGGGTCCCAGGGCACAGAATGAGATGGTTAAGGGGGAAACATCTATACTGGGTACATTTATGCATTTGTTTGTGTTCTTTGTGAAAGAAAAACATACATGCACCATACCTTGCACATTTTCCTTGAGGTAAGAGAAATAAGTCAAATGTAAGCCAAATGAGCAAATGAACATCTGTAAATTACATAGTTCTTGAAAAAGACCAGTATCTTAGGGTCGCAGGTGGAAATAAGATTTCATGACACAAGCAAAGGCTTTAGATGTAAAAGTCCTGGAATTGCAAATACATTTTGTTTATCTAGATTTCATGATACAAGCAAAGACTTCAGATTCAGAAGTCCTGGAGGACTGAGACAGAAGGATGGCTTGAGCCCAGGAGTTTCCTGGAGGACTTCTGAATCTAAAGCCTTTGCTTGTGTCATGTAATCTAGATAAACAAAATGTGTAATCGCCATATGATGGAATAGTACTTGCAACAGGCAACAAAAATAATGAACTACAGTTGCATTCAACAAGAATGAATCTGAAAATAATTATACTGAGTGGAAGAATCCAGACATAAAGAGTACTTAATCTCTATTAAATTCTAGAAAATGCAAAGTAATCTGTAGTCATAGAGAGTAGTTCTGATAAGTAGTTCCTGAAGGCTGATGGTAGAGAAAGATGTAGACTTCTAAGGCCACAAAGGAATTTTTATCATGATGGAAACATTCTGTATCTTAACTGTGGCTGTAGTTTCATGGATATAGACCTATCTACCTATAGGGTGCAACTTAAAATAGTTTAGCATAGTAAATGGCACATGAACTTTATGTCCAGCCTGTATATGTGTGTGTGTGTGTCTGTCTGTCTGTCTGATGGTTGAATGCCACAGATTTGAACTACATGGGTCCACTTATACCCAGAGGGCTGACTTTTTGTACACAAAGATCCCGCAGGACTGGTACTTCTGTATCTGGATATGTGGATTTGGGTGTACAAAGAGGTTCTAGAATCAATCCCCAGGATACTTCCGATGAGTACGTTTTATTGTACACGAACTACACTTTGGTCAAATTGTTTCTAAATGTGCAAAGAAGTGCCATTCATCACTACCTTTGGGTCTAAATCCTGTTTCTGGGTAACGTTACTTCTTCTCCATCGGCCTAGTCGTGGATTGTCATGTTCTAGTTATCATAAACTATAACAAAAAAGTTATCTGCACCATTTTCCCTGCCCCCATGCTGGATTAGGGAAAGTATAGTCAGAAATAAAAATTCCTATGCAGTAAAGGAAAGGATAAAAGTCCATAAAAATTGTGAAATCTTGCTATGTAAGCATTGTGAAAACTCCCATCCCCCAGGGTGAAGAATTTTCTTCCTTAGGAACTGATTTTACTCACTGAGGAGCAAAGCCCTGTGCATTTTCCCTTGACTCTGCCTTTTTAAAAGTTATACCTTCTGCATGCTTGTCCCTGGCCCCTCTGAAAGGTGCTTTGGAGATTACACACTCCCCACAGGACTTCATGTGCTGCAACTCTGGACACCTGCAGATCACCGTAGGCATTGATCAAGGAGAGGCATTTTTAGGCTGAGTTCATAGTTCTTGGCTATGCAAGTTCCTTAAAAAGGTAGGCTTCTAACGCATTCGCTTCCGTTAATACCTGTGCTTGTACATTTCTAGTTAGAACTGTTAGCTTTATCTCTTTGCTTCCCGCCTTTCTCTGATAACTTAATGGCCACAATCAAGAGAACACAATGCTTCAGGGTAGGGGGCACCCTGAGCTTAGCTTTTGTTGTTGTTGTTGTTTGTTTGTGTTCAAGAAGGACTGACTCTTACTTTATGTTTGTAACAAAAAACTTTCCAAACTTATTTTCCACGGCTTGGTCTAGAGATGCTCCATTTTCCAGTATTTGGAAATTCCATTTAATGGTTCTTTATTCCATTTCGCATCTGCTTGCTAAACAGCTACCTATACCTGAATTAATTTTTCTCTTAATAACATGCTACATGTGGCCATTCATGGCTAGCACACTTTTATTTTATGTTTTTGTTTGTTTTGAGACAGAGTATTACTCTGTCACCCTAGGGGGAAGTGCAGGGATGTGATCATAACTCACTGCAACCTCAACCCCCTGGGCTCATTTGGCTCAGCGCCTGTAGCACACTGGTTACAGCACCAGCCACATACACCGAAGTTGGTGGCTTCGAACCAGGCCCCAACCTGGCCCAGGCCAGCTAACAAACAATGACAACTGCAACAAAAAGTAGCCAGGTGTTGTGGCAGGCGCCTGTATTGCCAGCTATTTGGGAGGCTGAGACAAGACAATCGCTTGAGCCCAAGAGTTTGAATTTGCTGTGAGCTGTAACGCCACGGCACTCTACTGAGGCAACATAGTGAGACTCTGTCTCTACAAAAAAAAAAAAAGTTCCAATCACTTAGAACACATTTTCTTGAGTTCAAAAGCGATAATTCTCTATTTTTTTTATTGTATTCCGGGGTCATTATTCTACATATTTTACTTTACCTTTATTCTCAGTAGAATTCTCAGAACCAACAATTCTGATTGTTAATTTTAATAGGTTTTTGAGTTACGGCATTAACTATTTCCCAGAAGCCAGTCACTATTCTGCGCTCTTTGCGAAGTTAATTTTGCTAACCACACTCAGTTTTCCATTTCATTGATGTAGAAACTTGCTGATAAAATGAGTTTCTAGGCTTCTAGAAACTCAGCTGACAAGTTGTAGAGTCGGATTTCAGGTAGATTTATCTGATGGCAAATCCCTTGATCTCAGCTAATACACTATCCTGCTTTTTGCAGGAAATAGATGCTGCTGCTGCATATCTGTTGGACAGAAGAAAGTTCTATCTTCCCTGAAAATATTCCCTGTACATATGTTGGGTGAGTTTTGATGTGTTTTGTAGCATGTCTTCTATTTTTCAAATAAAAAAAAAGGAAATAATTTAAACCCCCAGGATTATGCACCCATTGTTGGTATGGTTTATATTGTTATTAATAAGATTATTAAACTTCTGCCTACAAAATAGAAGGCATTACTCATTTTTGCTTATGAAACATCCCACGGGTGGTCCCAATTTTCATTTTTGTGCTTCCTAGTATGACACTAGGGCCCAAATCACCTGTTTCAAGAATATTAGTACACCTTTCTTCAGTAGGAAGACATCCCTGATCTCATCTTCGATACCTTAGAGTAAAATGCTTACTTCTCTCTGGACCACAAAACACCGGGACCAATTTAAATGATACGTGCAACATTTACATAAATTTGTTCTTGTTTTTGGTCTTGGTCATTTCATTTTACTCCAATATAAAAATCCTTATAACTCTAAAAATTAAATTAATCCTGATGCTCTCTTGTTTTTTTTTTTTTAATTTGGGTTGTTTCCACTTTTTTGGCTATCGTAAAAAATGACGCTATTGGTATTTGTGTATATACAATTTTTTTGTGTAAACATATGTTTTCTTTCTTCTTTTTTAAAGTTGATCTTTGCGTCTTTACAGATAAGATCTCACCTGGTTGCCTGGCATAGAGAGCAGTGACATTATCATAGTTTATTGCAGTCTTGAACTCCCGGACTCAAATGACCCTTCTGCTGACCACTGCCCATGCAGACAGAGAGTTCTTGAGCTTCATGCTAGAAATAATTCAAATTGAGGGTCACAGGCAAAGAAATTTATTAACTACAGAGCATAGAAAGTAAACAGGGTGTCCCAAATGTCACCATATGTGGGAAAAGTTAATACACTCATAGTATACCTATATTTTATATTATATTGTATTTTATATTTTAATACTTATATATCAAGACTTAGAGAAATGCTTTGTAAACATTTTGTAAAATTTTTAAATAAAGGTCCATTTAGCTACAATTTTCCATTTTCCCTCTGTATATACGGTAATATTTAGGATCTGCTGTGTTTCACACTGAAAGACAGTAGAGAGTAAACTGCTCCAATAAAGAGCAGTGGGGTTATTATTACTGGACCAAGTTAGCTCTGGGGTATCAAAATTGGCACCAGACAACTTCTACATTAAAAAAATGCTCACAAATCCAATATTCTGAAGTTTTATGAAAAGTATACTCCACTAATATTCTCATTAAATATGGCTCATCTTTATTCCTATGTTGTTTTTACAAAACCCTTGTGAGACCCTATTCTGTTTGGATCTGACCAGTTAGTCTGTGTGCAATCTTCCTCTGGCTGTGGGATTAACACATTTTGACCATTTTACAAATTGCTTGAAAACAATATTTGAAAGTTTGCCTTGTTAAGCTCTGTAGTAACCAATAAATGTAAGTGGAAGGATAAAGGTTGAGAAATCAGCTAAGTCGATGGTTGAGATTTCTACTTTATTTTATGTCTTGCCTGTTATAGATCCATATCTAGAAATTCTATAATTATAAATGAAAACAAAACCCCTTCATCCAGCTAGTCATCTACCAGTAGTTATTGAATTTCTGACTACCCTGGGAATCAGTCCAGCAGGGTAAGGAGAAATCCCAAAATTGATGACAAAGAGCCATCAGTGTGCAACATTTCATGCACTGATAACATTTCATCAGACAGTTCCACTAAGGCGACCACTGTTAATCCTTTCCTATGTTTCACTCTGTTCTTCTGTCTGATGGGTGCTTATTCAATCACATCTACATATTTCTCTTTTGTGAAAACAGCTTACAGGTTGAAAAATTGCTGCACAATAATATTCATTCACATTCAATCGTATTGCAAACAAATTTAGGCTAGCTTGGATATCAAGGAAATCCTCTGATTTATACTGCTCCATAGTAACCTGGCCTAAAGAGAATATTGAACTGTTGTGTAAACAAACAACCCAGCCTCTGCATTAGGGAATCCTACAGAATTCCGGAAACATGAGTTGATAGTTTAGTAACTATAACAATGTTATCAAATAGAAACATACAAGGTGTTCTTTTCCAGAGGGAGCCTGTCTGCAAACATTGGGATTTCCTACCTAAGGCTGTTTTCATTGGAGAGAGCTTTAATAGGTTTCAAATTTAAACAGTTAAGAAGCAATGCAGAATGGGAAGTCTCCATTTGGGTGTCCTCTGTTTTTCTTTTCTCTCAGTCTTTGACTCATCTTATGACTGGAGTGACTCACTTGGCCTCTCTGCAGGTCTCAGTTTACAAACCAAACTGGTAAGACAACACTGCTGAGATTTCGAATTACAGCATCTATTTTGGAGACACACCATTGGAGGATAGTTACTAAAAAACCATGTTAAACAAAATATAAAGTTTTATTTTTTTTAAATTACACTTATAAGAGATGTTGAGAAAGGGGGAAAACTGTAGAGACAGAAAGCACCTCAGTGATTGTTTGGGGTGGGAGTAGAGTCGCTGTGATGGAACTTTCCGGGGGGACAGGAGTGTTTCTCAGAGGAGGTTCTGGTGACGACGGCACCATATAAATGCACCAAAACCCATTGAACTCTATACCAATAATAGGCAGATGTTCGGATGTCTAAATTATACTTCAATAAATGGGTAACTCCCCCCTGGCTTCCACCTCACTGGGAGTAAAAGCACGTCCTCGGCGTAGCTGCCAAGGCTTGGCATGATCTGCTCTCTCCCTGGCTCGCTCCTTTCCTCCTCATCACCTCAACCCTCCCCACCATCCACCTACCTCTCCGACCCTAGAGCCTTTGCACTGGCTGTTCCCTTTACTGGAACTCCTCACCCCCTGTGTCTATGTGATTCCCTTCCTTACGTCCTTCAGATCCTTGTTCAGATGTCACCTCTTCCGAGAGGCCTTTCTAAAGTACCCTAATTAAATTGCAACCCTCCTTCCTGTCTTCCTGCCCAGCTATATTTCTCTTCAAGGCACTTACCACCAGCGGGCCTACTGTACGCTCAGCGCATTAGTCTTACTCCCTGCTTGTCCCTGTCCAACTTCTACCTCCCACTCGCCCTCCACCAGAACAGAACTCCTAGGGGGCAGGACCTGATTTGCTCACACCTGTGTCGAGCATGCAGAGGGGGCTCAAAAGACATGAGGTCGAAGAAACGTGTGGCAGAGCTGGGGCCCTGTGTCTGAGCCCTTGGAGAAAGGAGGAGCAGGCTGGCTGGGGCTGGAGACCGGCCCAGAGGCCACCTGCTTCGCTAGTCCTCATGAGGATGGGGGAGAGGAGCGGGTGGTGTGGACGTAGCAGACACTACAACCGTTTTCCTGCTCTTGGACCTGCGTGGCCAATCGCTCGTACAATCCTCACAAACATCCCCTAAGGGGCCCTGGAGGCCCCTGAGACCACAAGGTCATGCACGTGACAGAGAAAACCAGACTTTTCAGCACGTCCTCACTGAATGCCCAGACACACTCTGGGTATCAGAAAACAACTCCTCAGCTAGGGATGTTTCAAGGTCCATTCATTCCACAAAAGCTGAGCACCTGCCCTGTGCCTAACCAGGAGCTAGGTGGTGCTGGGGACACCATGGTCTCCAGACACTTCTGGGTCTGCCCTCTTGAGGCTCTCAATTTAGAGGGGGAGACAGACAAACCTGTCCCCAGAATGAGCAGGGCTGGATTAAGGAAGTCCTGGGGAGTCTGTGGGAGCTCCCAAGGGGGGACATCTGACCAGTCTGAGAGGCTCAGAAGGAGGTTCTCTGGGGAAGGGACATTTAAGCTCAGTGAGATTTAACCAGGATCAAATAGGTAGAGAGAGAAGAGGTGTGTGCAAAGGCTCTGAGGAAAGAAATAGTAAGGCAGGTCTGGGCGCACCTGTAATCCTGGCACTCTGGGAGGCTGAGGCAGGTGGACTGCTTGAGCTTAGGACCAGCCTGAGTAAGAGTGAGACCCTATCTCTACTAAAAGTAGGAGAACTATCAGGGCATTGTGGCAGGCACCTGTGGTCCCAGCTACTGGGAGGCTGAGGTAGGTCAGATTGCTGTGAGCGATGATGACAACACAGGGCTCTATCCAGGGTGACAGGGTGAGACTCTGTCTCAAAAAAAGGAAGAAAGAATAATAGTGAGGTTCAGAGTGGCACATCCTCCTCTGATCTGGGGGTTCTTAAGCAGGAGTGATTTTGGGAAACCCCAACCACCAGAAGGATATTTGGCAACATCTGGAGACATTCTTGGTGGTTCCAGCGGAAGAGGAGGGTGTGACGCTAACATCTTACATGTGGAGGCCAGAGCCCCACCTTGAGAACTGTCCTACCCCAGTCATCAATAGTGTTGAGGTTTAGAAATCCCAGGCTCCTCTAAAGAAGGAGATTGTGCAGACTCTTGATCTGCTAAAGAATTTTTATTTTATCCTGAAGGCAAAGAGATAAGTTCTGAACGGTAATTAAGCAGAGACGTGTCAAGAGAAGATCTGGGAGTTCCTGGAAGCTGAGGGTTATCAGGGCAATTTGAATTCTAGTCTCTCTGACCGGTCCTTACCTAATTACCAACAGAATCTCAGGGCGGGAAAGAACATTTTTCAGCAAGACCGGGAGGCCCCTGAAGGCAGGAACAGGGTCTTCATTTCAACTCTCACTCGACAAACATGTCTTCTCCCTCCACCTATGTCTAAGGCGGAAGGACTTTGAAGTAGTCAGTGAAGCCATGAGAGGGCTGCTTGCAACACTATTGGTGAGGACAGAAATGTGGCCTCGGTCTAACCTATAATTTACTCGAAGAGGTGAAATCCTGTGATTTTGAAAGGCATGTACTGCGTATAAAACTTTGCAGTTTATCAATATGGAGTAAATGTGATGAAATATGAACAAAAGAAAAGATTTCCTGGGACCAGGCCCTGGTTAGAAATGCTGACAGATTCCGGCCAGGAGTGTTGAGCTCTTCACTCAAATATCACCCTGGAATCCTCTCCAGGGGTCGCAGTTTGTCTCCCACTGTCCCTGGCGTAGACTTTTGTCACCACCCTAGTCTCTTTTTCACCTCCACTGATGACACAGACAGAGCTGGAACCATCTTTGTGGTCCACGACGGGCTGGCCTTCCTGTCCGGCCCTTCATTTACCACCGGAGGGACGGGAACACGGCAGAGGTCACCCAGAGAGTCAGCCTCATTCTCCTGTCTTGACTAGCACTCCTCTCCCCAGTGCTGCCTCCCACACGTCAGCGGCAGCTACTGGGTGGGTCCACACCACTTTCCTCCCCCCATCCATTCCTCAGATGCCTGGTGTGCTCGGCAGGCTCATTTTAGTTGAGAAGGCAGTAGGCCAGTAGGCCAGAAGCCCTCAGCACTTGTAGTAACGCCCCCTTAGGATCAGTTTATGCTGAAAACCCACCTATCCCAGTTCTGGTCGCCTTCCAACTTCTATGTCGAGTGGTTCCCAAACCTAACCTGGGCTATCTTCTACAAACACCTTAGTCTCAGTCTTCCTTGGATTCCCGTCTGTAAAATGGGTCTTTCAGCTTCCCAAACCCATGCCCTTCCCTGATATTCTCAGAGCTAGAAAATTCCACATACATTGTTGCCCATACTTTAGGCACTGCCAACAAGGCTCTGAAGAACAGACTACCCCAGGAACTGTCTCGGAGCCTTGAATTGCAGAGTTGAGAAACCAGCGGGCTTGGGTACAAGTCTGTGCCCATCTATGCCACTGTCTCCTCCACTCAGGTAAAGAACCTGATGGCCACTTGCACTAGTATGCAGGGTAACCAGTGAACAAGAGAGCCCCTTCTCCCAGCACCATCCTACCTCCCCAGGCAGGATACTCAGGTTTTCCTGGGAAAGCAGCCACCAAGTCACTGGATTCTGAAAAAGGGGGCAGAACATTCTGTGCCAAACCCTCCTCAGGGTGGAGAGAACCCCTTGCTGTAACTTTGACCTGGGTACCTGAGCAAAGGCACCTCCTCCACTGCCACCATATTCTGAATTTTTCTGTTATTTTTAATTAGTCTGAGACCCTCACTGCACTTTGAAAGAGTAGAGCATGGTTGCATCACCATTCTAAATTTTCTAAATCTCTCAAAAATCGGTAGACAGCTAGATATACGTATAAATCTCAGGATAATGAACAGCCTTAGAAATTTACCTTTCTGACTGGGCTCAGTGGCTCATGCCTGTAATCCTAGCATTCTGGGATCTGAGGGGGGTGGATTGCTTGAACTCAGGAGTTCAAGATCAGCCTGAGCAAGAATGAGACCCGGTCTCGATTAAAAATAGAGAAACTAGCCTGCATAGTGAAGTAGGCCTGTAGCCCCAGCTACTTGGAAGGCTGAAGCAAGAGGGTCACTTGAGACATAGAGTTTGAGCTTGCTGTGAGCTGTGATGATGCTACGGCACTCTACTACCCAGCACAACAGAGTGAGAAAACTTGAGCTAGAAAACTCCCAATAAGTCATTGCCCATCCTTCAGTCACTTTTAACAAAACTCTGAATGCCAGATCACCCTAGAAATTATCTTAGAGTCTAGAATTGCAGGGTGAGCTTGGGTACAAATCTGTGCCAATCTCTGCCACTTTTTAAAAGTAATAAATTTACTTTTTATTTTTTTAAATAAAATTTTTTACTTTTTTAATTTTTAATTTTTAAAAAATTATTTAATTTTTTAAATTTTCTTTAATAAAAAGTAATAAATTTACTTTTTATTAAAGAAATAAATTTACTTTATTTATTAAAGAAATAAATTTACCTTTCTGGTTAAACAATTTTCCATATTATATACCATTGATTTTTCAAAAACTATCTGCACTAAAAATAAAGTTATTTTTATCCTTTATTAAATGCTTATGATCCCATTCATTAAAAACAAGTAACCTCTAAACTTGTGACTCCTTAAATAATAGATTTGGTAATAGACCATTTTTTTGGAAGGTCTTAGTCTGTATCTTAATTTAAAATACAACTTTATTTTTGTCATCCACTATTAATAAAGTGCCTTCTAAATAATTCTCACTTGAGCCTTATACTTCCCTGTAAAAAGGCAGGATGGACATTATCTTTCTCATTTGAGACAATAAGAAATTGAAACTTATAAAGTTTTCCGTGCTCAAACTCTTCACAATAATGGGTCTTAGCCTGCAATCTAGGCTTTCGTAAGTTATTTACAAACATAGAACAGTTAAGATCTGGCTTTCTACAGCACCAATAAAATGAATTCAATTACTGATGCTATCATTAGCTTTAGGGCGCTGGACAAGTTAGTTAATCCCTTCACCACTTCTTTCTTTTTTTTTTTTGGCAGTTTTTGGCCAGGGCTGGGTTTGAACCCGCCACCTCCGGCATTTGGGGCTGGCGCCCTACTCCTCTGAACCACAGGCGCCACCCCACCACTTGTTTCTTATCTATAAAGTAGGGATAATAATTTTGTCTACCTCCAAGTTTGGTTTTAAAAATTAAATAAATACTAATGCAATGTATTTAATGTAGTGCCTAGTTTATAATACGCATTCAATAAATGATTGCTATTGAAATTAGCCTGTTTTCTCTGCCTTATAGAGGCAGTCTCAGAAAAGTGATAAAATGCTGGCTTTGGAATCTGAGGATTTCAGGTTCCCGCTTTATTACATGACCTTTATAGGACTCGCTGAATTATAACTTCTAGTTACAGCATTGTCATCTGCAAAAACTTAAGGAATATCATGAAGGTTAAAGTCCTAACCTATACAAAGAGAGATTTAATAAATGTTAAATTTCTTTTCTTATACCATGATCCTTAAACAAAAGAATTGACTTACAGGCTTGGTGCCCATAGCTCAGTGAGTAGGGCGCTGGCCACATGCACCGAAGCTGGCAGGTTCAAGCCCTCGCAGGCCTGCCAAGCAACAATGACAACTGCAAACAAAAAATAGCCCACGTGTTGTGGCAGGCACCTGTAGTCACAGCTACTCTGGAAGCTGAGGCAAGAGAATCGCTTAAGCCCAAGGGTTTGAAGTTGCTGTGAGCTGTGGCGCTAAGGCACTCTATCAAGGGCAACATAGTAAGACTATGTCTCAAAAAAAAATTGGGGCAGTGCCTGTGGCTCAGAGGAGTAGGGCACTAGCCCCATATGCTGGAGGTGGCGGGTTCAAACCCAGTCCTGGCCAAAAACTGCAAAAAAAAAATTGACTTACAAATTATGGGGGTTTTTTTTGTTTTTTTTTTTGTAGAGACAGAGTGTCACTTTGTCACCCTCGGTAGGGTGCTAAGGAGTCACAGCTCACAGCAACCTCCAGCTCCTGGGCTTAGGCAATTCTCTTGCCTCAGCCTCCCGAGTAGCTGGGACTACAGGCACCCACCACAACACCCAGCTATTTTTTGATGCAGTTTGCCCGGGGCTGGGTTTGAATCCACCACCCTCAATACATGGGGCTGGCGCCCTACTCGCTGAGCCACAGGCGCTGCCCCAAATTATGTATTTTTAAACTTTGTACTTTGCCACTTATTTACATAAGCCACCTTATTCACCAATATATTACTAGCACCTAGTATAGTAGCTGTGTTTTATTAGGCACCAAACAAATATTAATACATACTTCGTGTAAAGGGAGGGAGAATTCTCTGCAGCTTGGAATGGTAGAGAAGATGTTAAGAAAGAGATAGGACTTAAGGGGACTTTGAATAGTGTCTATGTGAGAATAGAGAATGATGTTTGGGAGAACTGATCACGACAAGCAGTCCACGTAACCTGATCTTTACCTGTGGGGAACAGAATTGATCCTAGTAGAAGCTCTAGGGATGATGTCCTTCAAGCCTGACACAGGAGGTATTTGGAGTTCCAAGGCAGGAATGATATGGGAGGTTCACAGGGCACAGTGAGTATAACATAGTGGTTTTTAGAAATGAAATTAGTAAGTCAAAATGGTCTTTTTCATTTCTTGAAAGTAATGGCAGAATGATCATTTAGCTGTGTCTATAATTCTGATTTAATAAAGTTTAATAAAAGTTTGTTTCCCTTCCATGCATTTTCTAAACTTTAATTCTAGATTTTCTATTTGGATAGAAATCATTTCATTATTTTAGTAATATTCCACACAGCCAGGCATGGTGGCTTACGCCTGTAATTCTAGCACACTGGGAGGACGAGACAGGTGGATTGTTTGAGCTCATGAATTTGAGACCAGCCTAAGCAAGAGCAAGACTCTGTCTCTAAAAAGAGTCGAGTGCTGTGGCAGGTGCCTGTAGTCCCAGCTACTTGGCAGGCTGAGACAAGAGAATCACTTGAGCCTAAGAGCTGTGATCTGTGTTGCCACGGTACTCTATCAAGGGTGACAAAATGAGACTTTGTCTCAAAAAAAATAATAATAAATAAAATAAAATAAAAAATCCACACATTTCTAGGAGGGCTGTCTGGAAAGTATAGAGCTGTGTACTATGAAAAATGGCATTGAATGCCTGGATACTGTCTGTATATCTCTTGTATGTTCAATAAAAGAGTTTTTGAAATATATTACTATCTTATAACTACAGGTTACAACACCAGAAAATAATAATAATAATAATAATTATTTTTTGTAGAGACAGAGTCTCACTTTATCGCCCTCGGTAGAGTGCCGTGGCATCACACAGCTCACAGCAAACTCCAACTCCTGGGCTTAGGCGATTCTCTTGCCTCAGCCTCCCAAGTAGCTAGGACTACAGGCGCCCGCCACAATGCCTGGTTATTTTTCTGTTTTGCAGTTCAGCCGAGGCCGGGTTTGAACCCGCCACCTTCGGTATATGGGGCCAACACCCTATTCGCTGAGCCACAGCTGCCGCCCAATATATATATTTAATGACAGGAAAAATTGCAAAGGCATTTATGCTCTCATTAATCCTTACATTGCCACTAGAGGTGACATCAGGCTGGGCTTTTAGTTGCGATGGTGGGAAAAAAGATGCAGAAATTTTACTGAGTTTTCTTCTCCACAGTGTTCTTTGATTACAGCTGAAAAATTACCTCACTGCTAAGGAAAAGCTGTTTGGCAGGGGTTGAAAGTGCTAAGGACATGTACACTTTTATACATCAGAGGTTTGTCAAGAGTGTGAGCCCAGGTGTGCTGCTTTTGAAATTTTCTTTTCAGGCTACCTCCTACTGTGTTCAAGGACAATGATTTATTTCTCAGTGTGCTGTGCATGCTTGAACTGCAACAGAGTGAGGTTGGCCGGAGAGCTTTAGATTACATTTTTGACCACTTGTTAAAATGACTTTACCTATTCATAAATTCTTTCACTTCCTTCTTTCTTTTGTGAAAACCTTTCATTCCTGTTTTCAATGACCACACGCTGGGGCTTGTCACCATCTAGCACTGCTGTATTTAAGATCTTAGACTCGGCCATTCTGCTGTCTGGTCACCGTCTCTTAGTTATACCCTCACCACCTGCCTTCCCTCCTAAGAACATGGAATTCCAGAACTCCTGTCCTTTATCCTTACCTATCAGTTTCTTCAACAATTTACTACTTTCCTTTCTAGCTATCATTCTAACAACTAATTTCTCCAATAATCTGGATTCCAATCTACCATGTAAAACGCATACTTACTGAATCCACTGTTTCCAGCGTTGATAAGTACCAGAGTTGATAAGTACCGCTGGAGAGACTTTCCTAATTAATACTACCATGTTTTTGCTTGTGTTGTTTTTTAACCTCTACCCATGACAGAAAACCACAATTCTGTTCTGTATTCTTCACATTTCTTGGTCAATTTACTCTCTCCTTTTTTTTTTTTTTGAGACAGAGTCTCAAGCTGCCGTCATGGGTAGAGTGCTGTAGCATCACAGCTCACAGCAACCTCCAACTCTTGGGCTTAAGCGATTCTCTTGCCTCAGCCTCCCAAGTAGCTGGGACTACAGGTGCCTACCACAACGCCTGGCTTTTTTGGGTTGTAGTTGTCATTGTTGTTTGGCAGGCCCAGATTGGATTCGAACCCACCAGCTCCAGTATATGTGGCTGGCGCCTTAGCCACTGAGCTACAGGCGCCGAGCCTACTCTCTCCTTCGAAACGAATGTCTTACAAAGTAAATTTCTCCCTCATGCCTCCCCAACTTTCCCTTTATGCTTGGAAGAATACCTTAATACCTAATTCTTTGAGAAAACGTAACCCACAACATCCGTCTCCAAAACTAAAGGTTCACCTGCCTCCAAATTCCCTTCTCTCTTCTTTCATCTCTTTTAAAAGTAGCATGGCCTTCCTTCTACACTCTCGACTAGAGTCTCCTATACTTGTGTCCCTTCTGACCTCTTAAAGACTTTTCCTATTAATGAGCTCAGCTGTTTCCTTTAGCCTCAGAATCACATTCTTTTTTGAGACAGAGTTTCAAGCTGTCGCCCTGGCATCAAGTCTCAAGCTGTGGCGTCACAGCTCACAGCAACCTCAGACTCCTGGGCTTAAGCAATTCTCTTGCCTCAGCCTCCCAAGTAGCTGGGACTACAGGTGCCTGCCACAATGCCTGGCTATTTTTTGGTTGTCGTTGTCATTGTTGTTGGGCAGGCCGGGGCTGGATTCAGACTCACCAGCTCTGGCTTATGTGGCTGGCGCCCTAGCCGCTGAGCTACAGACACCGAGCCTCAGAACCACTTTCTATAATTGTTGCTTCCCGTCACATTAAGTTTGCTTAAAGCTCTCCCATCAGAAAAGCCACAACAAAAACCTCCGCTGGCCCCATGTTTGCCTATATCTACTCTCCTTTATCTTTGTCCTGAAGGTCAACCCTGTTACTAGTTATCTACTCTCACTTTCCTTTACTCCTCATACTTCTCCATGTGTCTATTTTTCTTTCTGTCTGCAAATCTGTTATTCTCACTAAGAGTTACACCAATGTCTTATGATAAAAGCGAATGGGTAATTGTTATTCCTTATAGCTCTCTGTAGCATTTAATGTTGTTCCTCCATTCCTCTGTCTCGAACCTTTCTTTCCTTGGTGTCTGTGACACTATACTTTTGTTCTCCATTTTTCCTTGCTAAGTCCTTAGTCTTTTTTACTAGCCTATCTTCTTTTGCACATTTCTTAAATGGTGAGGTTTCTAGGGATTTTATTCTCAGCCTTCCTCTTTATTATACACGTGTACTATCTGAGTCAATCTAATTAAGTTCCATGGCTAATTTAATATCCACTCTGCTGATGATTCTTAATATCTCTATTGCAGGGGCTTTTCTGAATATTTCTTCACACAGGTGGCTCCTGTTGGATTTCCCAGAGCTATACGTTTGTCCTTGCCCATGGAGACTGCTATAGAAAAATGCCACAGATTGGATGACTTTTAATAGAAATGTATTTTCTCAGAGTTCTGTAGGCTACAAGTTTGAGATTAGGGTGCTGGCAAGGCTGGGTTCTAGTGAATGCTTTCTCTTTAACTTGCAGATGGACGCTTTCTCACTGGGGCCTCACATGGCAGATTCTCTTTCTCTTCTTATGAGGCCATAGTCCTGTTAAATGAAGGCCCTGTTCTCATAATCTCATTTAATGTAATTACCTCCATAGAGACCCTACAGATTCTATCACACTGGGGCTTTATTGTATGAATTGAGGAGGGGGATGTAATTCAGTCTATAGCAAAGTCCAAGATTGAATTCATTAGCTGTATCATAAAAACAGTTCCATTTTCTGTGTTCCCAATTTCAGTGAATGGCACCAGAGATAGCATAATGTTGAATTGAAGAAAAAAGGTCTTCCTTGGGCTCAAATTCAGGCTCTTAGCTTTTACTAACAAGTTACCCTTGGGCTTCGGTTTTTTCATCTGTAAGTAGGCTGATACAGTATTTATCTCATAAGAATACTTGTAGAATTAAATAAGTCGACATAATCTTTAAAACAGTGCTGGTCACATAGATACAATTCTTAAAACAGTACTGAACATTAGTAATTATTACTGATGTTAGTAAACATCAGTTATTACTACCGCCATCTACCTAATTAGTTAAAACAAGTAACTTGCAAGTCATCCTTGACCTTTACCTCTCTCTAGCCTCTTGGATTTATTTAATTTCCAGATTCTTACATTTCTACCTCCTTAATATTCTGGAAATAGTTCACACTCTAGATTCTCTTACCTATTACTAAGCCCAGTAAAACTACTCTTCTGGACTATTACAATAAGACATTCGCTAGTCTTCCTTGGTCCATGGCTGATTTTCTTACAACCTATTCTCTCACTGCATCCAGAGAGGTTTTCTAAAAATGCAAATTTCTTTATATCAGTTCTCTAAGTCCATTAAATGCCTTCTCAAAATCTTTATAATGATTAACAAGGCCCTTCATGATCTTTCCATGGCTGCCTTTATACCTTCATTTCTCTTCACTGATCAGTTTTTGCAGAATGATGTTGCCACATCAACTACTTCATTTACTTGATGGTAAGTGTTCTGAATTCATAACACACAAAAGTAGTAATACATTCAGGTCACACTGGAGTTAAACCAACCAATTTGCTAGTGTCTGAAGGCAAATGATCTGAGATCTCACCTAATTATCCACGGACAATGGAATCAATATTTAAACATGTATGTGAATTACTCACAACACAGTAAGACAACTAGAGCACGTTAGCTTGTAATACATAAGATGTGCTCATCTAATACATAAGATGTTCTCAATTGTAGATTGCCAGCATCGATGCCATGACTTAATCCCTTTCTACAGCCACCATAAACATGACAAAACTCCTCCAAAGAGCAGGCTAACCATTCACATCCCAGTTCAGAGGTCACTTCCTCTGGAAGCCTTCACATGCATATGTACTTTTTCTGTCCGTCCTGGTTAGCTGTTTCCTATGCCTCCAAGTAGCATCTAGTAATGCACCTTCCGTAGCTTATGTAAAAACATGCTCCTGAGCAGGGGCCTGTGGTTCAAAGGAGTAGGGCGCTGGCCCCATATGCCAGAGGGGGCAGGTTCAAACTCAGCCCCGGCCAAAAACTGCAAAAACAACAACAACAAAAACATGCTCCTGAGGAACTTTTCACATACATTGATAATATAACAATAGATAAATGCATAGGAGCCATTAAAAACATAGAAAAACGTGCAGAATGTGATAAGGATTCAGTCCTGATATAAAATGAACCCTCAATCGTGCCTAGAAATTCTTACTAATGTTGTCACTTCCTGTGTTTAATTAAGTAAATTTTTTTTTTCATCAAATAATAAACACTTTCTGGAGAGTAAACCAACTCCCTTTTTAGCTAATGCAATGCCTATTTTAGGTACTAGTATAAACTAGCAAGCTAATTACTTTCCTGAAATAAGGAAGATGTAACTCTAAGTATGCCCAGCTTTTGGCAGCAGCACCTGGAAGTAAATCTAACTGAATGGTTAGATATTTACATGGTGAAGTTTTGGCGAGTAGAAAATATTTACATGCTCTCAAGTGTCAGAATCCCCTATATATGAACACAAATTTCATTACATCCTCTAAAAACCAATGTTTCTTAAATGCATGACTAATTTATTCTTCTGGATCTGTGACTTGTCTATTTTAAACTGTGTGAGAAATTGAGAATTAACATGACATTTTAACATCTCGACTCTTGGAAATATCATTCATTCCACTAATTCCCAGGTGCTTTTTAAAGATAACCTCAGTTTACTTAACATTTAGCCCAAATCCTGTTTCACCTTTAAACATAAATTAATCTCTTATTCTTCTTGTAAGCTAATTTATCTGATTTTTGAGTTATGACCTGTTTTTAAAGAAAATTTTCACACAAGTGGAACAGATCAGATATGAGAGAAGTAGTTACAGGAATTTAGAAATTTAAAGTAAATTGTTCAAAACAGGAAATTTGGGGGCTTTTCTGCTGATAATAATCAAAATTATATTATTAATGGAGTGCTTATCACAAAAAATGTCAAAGGGAAATTTAGGAAACTCTTAGGTAAGGCATGAAAGTCAGATGACTCTTTAGCAAAATGGCTTTGAAACCTATTCTTGTATCATGAATTTAGTTTGTTTTCCTAGGGAGGGAGAGGGGATTGACCAGATGACACTTGATGTTCTCCCCAAATGGTATTCTTACTATTCTTCATCTCCCTTCTTCAGCCTTTGCCATCCGCTTGCCCCCTTTCTGCTGTTTCCCTCTGTTTTGACTCTTGCTTTTCAGTTGCAACTGTATACAAACGAGCCCATCATCAAGTTTGAAAAGAAAAAAATTCCTCGGTTCTACCACTTTCTCTGGCCAACAGCCTATTTCCTTAAACTTATTTAAATGGAACCTTTTTTTTTTTTTTTTTGTCTTCTAGGGATCATTATAAATGTTTAGAGATACACAAAAATTAAGAAAGATAAAATCTATGCAGATGGAAACAAATGAAGCCCTCCCTGCAATACCCATAAGCCGAGCAAGTTGGAACTTGTGCGGGTGAATCAGGAAGGATGCTGTTGACAGTTTCTTGGGAGTGGAAGAAAGGGCCATTATGCAGTCTTTCCCCAAACTTTCACAGCAACCATGTCTATTTCCACATGTTGCGGTCTGTTTTCCAGCCTTCTCCTGAGACTCTGTTGAGTAACATAGCTGACAACCTTTAATTAATATGCTTCTATCTAGGCGTTTATCTCAGTCTTCTCTGGGCCCCAAGCAAAACCAGAAACTTCTGATAACGTCCCTGTTTCCTGAGTTTCTCTGCCCTTGAAACGGTAAAACTGAGGCAGTGCGTTTGTATTCAGGCCTAGCCAGGAGCGGTGGGATAAACAGTTACCGACAGAACGGAACTCTCAATGGACTGAGGGCCGAAGAGCGTTTTATCCGTAGGGCAGGAGCAGCTACCCCTGTCCCCTCATTCTCAAATTGATCTCCTGTTTCCAAAGGAGAAACACTGAGAAGGAAAAAAGAAGTGTGAACGGTGGAAGCAGAGAGGAGACCAGGAGAAGAGCGGTTTACGGGCAGGACAGAGATGGCTTCTGTGCCCAGTGGGCAGTGAGAGACCCCTTTTATATGGGGCCATAGGGGGTGGGCAAATTCCACAACTTGCCTGGGGTGCTTTGGTGAGTTAGGGTCCTTTGGTATGAATTTCTTTGGGGGTGGGGCGAACTAGGTACTTCGTGTTCTTTGTTTTGCTCGGACGGGGAGGTTTGGGTTGCTGTAGGGCTGCTGCTGTTACGCCACCCCCAGCAGAGAGCTTGGCTGATGGAAAGAGACAGAGGAAATTGAGCAAATACCTGTGACTCATGACGTCATTCTCGGTCCTATTAGACTGCGAGCCCAGAGTATGTCCGTGCAATGACACAGGCCCCTATGGTAGCCATCGAGAAATCATGGAAACCATCCATGCTCTAGAGTATTTGAATGATTTCCTTTTTTTAAAATATTGTTTTGTTTTGAGATAGAGTCTCACTCTGTGGCCCCCAGGCTAAAATGCTGTGACGTGATAGCTTACAGCAACCTCAAACTCCTGGGCTCAGGCAATCTTTTTGCCTCAGCCTCCCGAGTAGCTGGGCCTACTGGCACCTGCTACAACCCTGATCTAGTTTTTCTATTTTTAGTAGAAATGGGGTCTCACTCTTGCTCAGGCTGATCTCTAACTCCTGAGCTGATGCACCCACCTTGGCCTCCCAGAGTGCTAGGATTATACAGGTATGGGCCATTGCGCCTGGCCTGAATGATTTTCCTTATTAACTTTATTACCCCTGCCAGAGACCTTTTCCCTAAACCCATATTATTTTTAACTGCTCATTTAAATTTTTGCTATAAATTGCTCACTATTAAGTATAGCTATTTGCATATCTGATAGACCCCTCATTCCAACATAGCCAAAAGTTATTTTCTATACTTCTGTTTCTGATGACATAGCTGAGTAGGCTAATGGGGAATCTTTCCTATTACCAATAAAAGAAAATAAGGAAATAAAATTATAATGACGTAGAATATTAAAAGACATTCACATGTATATACATATATATACACGTACATACGCAACTCTGCTCAAAACAATTAAAAAGAAAATCCTAGGTACCAGAAATGAAAATGACACTTAATGGGTAGCGACAGCTCATGCCTTCTCACCATGGCAGTTGAATCTGATATGCCTGGTGGGACATTGAGAAAGCTGCCTTCTCAATGAGGGGGAATAAAGCACTGCATGGGGAAAAAGAAGACACACGCAGGAAATCAGTGCTTGGACTTTGTGTCTAGTAGTTATGGAAGCCCGGTGGTGTAATAATACCTTAGTTAAAAACTAAAAACTGGCTCTAGAACAATAAATACAGAAAATATTGTAACATTCGAAAAACTTGGGATGCCTTGGACTTCTTAGAAAATAATTCCTGGAGGCGGTGCCTGTGGCTCATCGAGTAGGGCACCGGCCCCATAAACCAAAGGTGGAGGGTTCAAACCTGGCCTCGGCCAAACTGCAAAAAACAGAAAAATAGCCGGGTGTTGTGGCGAATGCCTGTAGTCCCAGCTACTCGGGAGGCTGAGGCAAGAGAATCGCCTAAGCCCAGGAGTTGGAGGTTGCTGTGAGCTGTGTGATGCCATGGCACTCTACCAAGGGTGATAAAAGTGAGACTCTGTCTTTACAAAAAAAAAAAAAAAAAAGAAAAGAAAAAGAAAATAATTCCTTGGCGGCTCCTGAGACTTAGTGAGTAGGGCACCAGCCCCGTTTACTGAGCGTGGCAGGTTCTGAACCTGGCCCCGGCTAAACTGTAACAAAAAAAAATAGCTGGGTGTTGTGATTGGCACCTATAGTCCCAACTACTCAGGAGGCTGAGGCAGGAGAATCACCTAAGCCCAGGAGTTGGAGGTTGCTGTGAGCTGTGACGCCATGGGGCACTCGACCAAGGGTGACAATTGAGGCTCTCGCTCTACAAAAAAAAAAAAAAAAAAAAAGAAGAAGAAGAAAGAAAATAATTCCTAATGGAGATGATTTTACAATAAAAGCCACCAACCACAAATTGGTGGCACAAGGATTCAAGTTTTATCTCTCTTGAACATTGCCATCTTAGAGCCCTTTCTTATAACTAGGTAGACAAGAACAAGAGTGAAGAAAGTATATATGCTCTTAATTGCTTTGAACTAGGAGTTGTACATAATTTTCACTCAACTTTCTTTCTTTCTTTCTTTTTTTTTTGTGAGACAGAGCCTCAAGCTGTCACCCTGGGTAGAGTGCTGTGGCATCACAGCTCACAGCAACCTCCAACTCCTGGGCTCAAGCGATTCTCCTGCCTCTACCTCCCAAGCAGCTGGGACTACAGGCACCTGCCACAACGCCTGGCCATTTTTTTTTTTGGTTGCAGCCATCATTGTTGTTTGGTGGTCCCGACTGGATTCGAATCCACCAGCTCAGGCGTATGTGGCTGGTGCCTTAGCCACTTGAGCCACAGGTGCTGAGCCTCAACTTTCATCAATGAGAATTTCTCAAGTGACACCCCCTGAATATATGGACATGGTCTATCAGTATACTCAGGTGAATGCAACAGCTTCATGAACATATAACAATTATTTTGCCGTATTTGCCTATCAAATAGACTGTTACAAGTTATCAATTCTACCTCAGATATCACTGGCTAATCCAGCTTCTTCTCCTTCCCAATGTCTTCATGTTGGCTTATGCTGTCACCATTATCTTGAAATCCCATAGTAATCTCCTAATTTGTCTTCTTGCCACCTGTTTCTTCCTACAACTGTTAGAAGCCTTTGCTTGTAAATAACATGAGCAGTAGCTAACTTAGGGAGAAACTGGGAAATTATTGTAGAAAGTTATATATCATCTTACAGATTCCAGAGAAAATAATGGAGCCAGGCTTAGGAAATACCTCAGAAAGAAAAAAAAAAAAAGGTGTGATAAGAGTATTGGGAATGCAGTCAATTGTCAGGTTTTCACAATTGATATTTATTTTATTTGGTCTCCATACAGTAGAACTTCTCTTTCTCCTAATCACAATGATGTTTCCCGTTTTTATGTTGCAATAGTATTCTATTGTTTTTCTTTTGCTATGATACCTACCACCGCCAACCTAGGTATGTAATTATGTTTTCTGTCTCTCTTCTTCTTACAAGGGCAAGGACCACACCCCGGAGCGGAAAGATCATCTACTTTCTTCTGCGATCCACAGATTCTAACTTGATATCTTATATTAATACGATCTAGGAAGTGCAGTGTCTGATTAACGAGTTGGCGTGTCAGTTTACACCAATTAACAAAGTTCCTAAATAAATTTATCATTTTGATGGCTGATATGTATTAAATTTAATTTGTAGCTATTAAGCTTACTTCCAGAAAAGAGAAGCAGCAAGAGGAAGCCACCTATCCACTAACCCGGCGTTGTATACACGGCTACCTGCCCACCTGTTAGCAGGAGTGTCTTTGTGTCCAGGGACTGATAATGTATCAATTGCTCTCTTCCACTGTTTGTGTTTATTTCTTTCTGCTTATTATTATTCTTAGCCTCCATTTCCCAGTGAAGAGATATTTCCTCTTCTTGAAATTACTGTTTGGGTCTTTGGGACACGAGATAGGTGCAGGTGGATGGATATATCCCAGTTTCATAAAAACTGTAGCAGACCTGGCATCTTCTTTTATGGTCTCTGGTGGTGTGACAGGTGGGCGAATAGCTGTCTGTTGCCTTGGGGGATTAAAAGAAATGGATGGTTATATCCTCGTCCGATTGGGCTAGTATGAGGAAATCCTGTAGAGGATGTCGCTTAAACAGTGGACATTTATTTCCCGCAGTTCTATAGGCTGGGAAGCCCAAGATCAAGGTGCTGACTGACACATGGGGTTCTTGAGGTGGTCCCATTTCCTGGCTTACAGGAGACCATGACCTGGCTGTGTGCTCACGTGACCTCTTATTTGCACACAGGTAGCGAAAGCTGTCTCTTCTTCTCCTCATAAGGGCACAAATCGCATCCCAGTGGTTCTGCCCTCAGGACCTATTCTAGCCCTACTTATCACCTACATGATACACCTCCACATACCATCACATTGGGGCGTAGGGTTTCAACATATGAATTTGGGGAGGAGACATAAACATTCATCTCATAACCGATAGATAATGATATTTTCAGTTCTGTTAAGCTACTTATCTTACAACAGTTAAATATACTTCCCCTTTCCTCTTTTCCAGATAGCTTTCCAATTCAAAATATAAATTTAAGGTTTTTATTTTACCAAATGATTTGCTTATCTGGAGTACTGTTTTCCAAAATACATATCTGTTTATGTGCAACTGTTGTTTTTTGAGGAACTTCTTCCAGAGATTTAGGTACATGTAAATTACACCTTCGTTGGATAAATTACTTTTGAAACTAGATCTGTTATTCTCCCTGCCCCCTTCCTGTTCCCTCTCCTCTAGCCCCCCTGGCTGCCTTTCTGCTCCTTGCACGGAGCACGCACCCCCACTTAGATGCCTGCTGGCTAACTCCTTACCTTCTTTGAACCTTTGCCCAAATCTTTATCACCGAGTTTACTTGAGACTATTTTGAGGATGCTGTTTAAAATTACAACCCTCTACATAGCACTTGTGATCACCCTTACCCACTCAGTTCTTATTTTTTTCCCATAGTACTCATTATCGGTGTGCTGAGGACTTAGAACTGCAGTTGGAAGGCCTCAGATCAGCCTCGTAGCCAAAGTCTCTCTGACCTCCTCTGTCACTCCCATCATTTTCCTTTGAAGGGAGTCATAAAAACCAAAATTGTTCTTCCTCAAGGCAGGTCATAGAAACTAGAACCTCTTTTCCCCAAAGCAAGCCATAAAAACCGACCTTATTATGTAATCCTCCCATACCTTTCTGTCCATCAATTGATCATAAAAAAAACAATTCTTTGATCTATTTCTGTCAGATATCAGGTGATAAGACCCTCATTCCAGAGGGTCCTTCCCTTTACCCGGGAGGTAGAAGTAGAACAGACAGGTGAAGAAGAATCTGAACAGGGAAGCCTTACTGAGTTTCTCCACTCGGTGCATTAAATACATTAGATTATACCCTTTTGGTCCAATTTTTTTTTTTAGACAGAGTCTCACTATGTCGCCTTTAGTGCAGTGTCATGGCGTCAGAGCTCAGAGCAATCTCAAACTCTCTGGCTTAAATGATTCTCTTGCTTCAGCCTCCCAAGTAGCTGAGACTACAGGTACCCACCACAATGTCCGGCTATTTTTTTGTTGTTGCAGTTGTCATTGTTGTTAAGCAGGCCTAGGCCGGGTTTGAACCCTGCCTCGGTGTATGTGGCTGGCATATGGCTGTCCATTCTTCATGGAACCTAAACATAAAAACATATCTTTGGGTTTTAATACTGAAAGCTCTCATGTTGTCTGAGACTTTGATTTAATAAATTTGTCATGCTTTCCTCTTGTTAACCTGTCTTTTGTTATAGGTATGTTAGCTATGACCCTTATGATGGGAAGCAAAGGTGTCACACTTTTTCACTCCTAAATTATCTACATACTAAGTAGATAGTTGTTATATCTATGATTATGGTCAATCTTTTCCCACTTAAATGAAAGGTCCATGGGAGCAAGAATCTTTGTCTCTTTTGCTCACTGTTCTATCCCAAGCATCTAGTACAGTACCGGGCTTAGAGTCAAACAGTAAATTTTTGTTGAATAAATGGGTAGATAAAACATATTAAGAGCAAGCAGTATTTTGATACTCTAAATTGAACAAATAATATGTCCTTATGTTCACAAATGAATTGTGTGCAATCATGGTACTCCTGTGAAGTATTAGAGGTGAAGCTACACTTTATTCATTTTTGCCTTACTCTAAATGAATTGGCATTTCTTTCAGACCAGATGTAGCTAAAATCAATCATGATATTGTCTCCTTTTTAAACAAAAAGAAGTTTGGAAAATTTATAGCATTATTACTTAGAAGAATAAAAACAGATAGTTATCTGCCGAAGTAAAAAGAAAATTGCATTTATAAACCAGATGAAAGAGTTGAAAGGTTAAAAAAAAAAAGAAAGGATTCTTAGAGTAGAGTCTGGGCACAGGTGTTTTCTGTGCCACTTCATCTCTGGGTGATTTGCTCTTCAGCTTTCTGTGCCTCAGTTGTACCGTTTCCTCATTTGCTAGACTTTTTGTCCACAGAGTTGAAACCACATAGACAACCATCATTTCATCCTTGGGAACCTTAAAACTGGTCTACTGGTCTTATACTTTCTGCCGGTGTTTCCCTCACTCCCTTTTCCCCACTGTCAGTGATGTAGCCCCACTGCATTTCCACATTCAGACAACTGCAGAGCACTGAAATCACTTTCAGGCTAAGAACCTCCTTTGATCTCTCCAGTTCCCCACTCCAGACTGGTGCCTTTGCCTGATCTGACAAAATGAGTATGTGAATCAATCTCCCTTGCTGAACTTCCAAGTTGCCCCCCATCCTGCGGGTATCCAATTCTGAGTGCTGGCTCAGACACTGGAATTGCAGCCTCTCCTCCCATGGTTGATGTTGTATTCTGTTTTCTTCTTGTTAACCTTTGAGCTACCTTCTGGGTTTTTCCCCATCTAGTTTAGTATTTTTTTCTGCTGCTACCTCCGTCACTCTAGTATATGGGTAGAAGTACAGTTCTCAGCCATTCAAAGAATGCTGCCTGTGGCTTTCTAGTTATCGTAGTATACCTGTGGTGGTGTTTCAAGATACAAAACTTATCTAATCTCTGCATCTAAAAAAAAAATCAAAATAAATAGACTAGATAATTTGAAGTCTTTTTCTGTCCTATCAGTGTTTCTTGCGTGCATTTGTAAAAGCAAGCAGCCAAGCATGCCATCACCTTGTTTCTGGCAACTAGCGACAGCTAGGATGAAGTTAAGAATGAGGAAGAGACACCCTTTTGCTCATTTGAGGATGTGATGTAGATTCCGTCCACAAGACAGTCTTACTTTAAAATCATTCATTCTATTATTCGATATCGGTAGAAAATATAGAGGATGAAAATTATCATTGGAATACAAAGAGATTAGAGGTAAAAATATCTAGGAGTGCTGTTTGGGTAGCACATTTGGAAAAGAGGAAGGAAAGATTTTATCTTTGGAGAACCAGAGCCACAGCACTGTATCACGCTCTCCTCATGTCCTGGGCACTTTCAAAATCTTTGGATCTTCTGCTGTCTGGCAGAAAGGAAGCTCTTCTCACCACCCTTGCTGCCCTGGGTAATCTCTTTCTGCTTTTCCTTCCCGAGAGGCAGGCCCCTCAGCTAGTCGCAGGCAGAGTTTCTCAGAGCAGGCTTCTTGCTCTGCAAGTCCTCGGGTGCGCGAGCATGAATGGGCTCACTTGACGTGGGAGAGGTGTGGGCTTAAGTGATCTGTTGTCATTTCCAGTTACAATGTCTCTGATTAAAGGCGTCTGTATATGCCTAAGCCCACAGTGCCTGCTTTCTTTAAAGCTTCTTACCGTGTCTCTTAGAACCAAAAATTTACTTTACCATAAACCTTATAACTGTCAGGTAAATTAAAAAAATAGGGTCTTTACGTTACAATCTCATAAGAGAACTGCCACGACATGCATAACCCAGAATAGGATAAGGCTCAGCAATAGAAAATCCTTTACACAAAAGGAGCCCGTGCTATTAAATGCAGCTCTAACTCGGAGAGGCGGCTCGAGCTGGCCGTTAGGTGTTTTTGGCTTCAGACTGGTTGCAGCCAGAACTCTGGCCTGACAGGCTACCAGGCATCCTCAGACTTTTTAAACAGGGGGCCAATTCTCTGTCCCTCAGACCGTTGGAGGGTCAGACTATAGTTTAAAAAAAAAAAAAAACTATGAACAAATTCCTATGCACACTGCACATATCTTATTTTGAAGTAAAAAACAAAACGGGAACAAATACAATTCACATCAACGCATGTGGCCCGCGGGCCGTAGTTTGAGGACCCCTGGCTACACCTTCTGTCTTGCTATCTGGGCATGTGGAGAAGCTTTCTATCTCCAGGAATCTTTGGAAGCACATAAAGTGCTGGAAGATAGCCTGAGACTTCAGCGCTAAAAGTGGCTGTGGGGAGGCCCTGCATTGAGGATTTAGAAAGGAAACTTACAGGCAAGTTAGTAAAAATTCTTCCTTTTCAGATGAAGAAATTGAGATTCAGAGATGATGGGTTCTCCAAGGTCACACAGAAAGTTGTGGCAAACTCAAGAATAGAGACCATTTTCTTCGCTGGAAATTAGTACTTCTCAAACTTTTCTTCCTTCCTTCCTTCCTTCCTTCTTTCCTTCTTTCTTTCTTTTTTTCTTTCTTTCTTTTTTTTTTTGAGACAGAGCCTCAAGCTATCACCCTGGATAGAGTGCTGTGGCATCACAGCTCACAGCAACCTCAAATTCCTGGGTTCAAACGAGTCTTTTGCCTCCACCTCCCAGGTAGCTGGGACCACAGGCACCCGCCACAATGCCCAGCCATTTTTTGGTTGCAGTTGTCATTGTTGTTTGGCGGGCCCGGGCTGGATTCGAACCTGCCAGCTCAGGTGTACGTGGTTGGCGCCGTAGCCTGTTGAGCCACAGGTGCCGAGCCTGCCATTTTTCTTTATTCACCTTCCATAAAGGTTTCTCAGCTAGCCTCACAATTCTAGAAGACTGAAGTCCTGGATCAGCAACTATTTTTATTCATTGGAAGATCAGATTTGGAGCCAGACTGGCATGGTGGAACGTGCATAGATTCTATAGTAAAATCCCACCACTTGTACTAATTTGCTTGTGAGCTTTGGTAAATAACCTAATCCTATAAGTTTAGTTTCATCATATATATAATATAAATTATATATAAAAATAATACATAAAAACTCAGAAAGTTACTATATTACATCTATTACTGAATACTCAGCGTTTTTTTATTTCTTCCCACTCCTTTCTCTTCACAAAGTTCCATGCGTTTAGTCACAGCTTCTGAAAACAAAAAGAAATAAAATCGACGAAATATTATTATGAAGCCATCATTTACAATGGCTTCTTTGGATGTAAATTAAGGGGAATTCCATATAATGATCATCTAACAACTAACGTCCACTTCCATTTTAGGCTGGGCTGAAAAAAAGCAGTCCACTCTATCTTTTACTGGAGATTTTAGTATTAGTCACCCGGAGTCCAATTAGAAAAGGCAATTCGAATGGTACAATTGTTCGGATAAATAAACAAGAGACAGCAGGCATTTCTCTAGCTATTTTAATAAGCTCAGGACTTTTGAGAGAACTGGTGTCCATTCTCAGAAAAAAGAAAACAGCAAGTTGGAAACTAGTCTCTCCTGTCTCTTAGCTATACTTTTTCTTTTTGAGACAGAACCTCTAGCTGTCACCCTGGATAGAGTGCTGTGGCATCACAGCCCACAGCAACCTCCAATTCCTGGGCTCAAGCGAGTCTCCTGCCTCCGCCTCCCAAGTAGCTGGGACTGCAGGCGCCCGCCACTTCGCCCGGCCATTTTTTGGTTGCAGCCGTCATTGCTGTTTGGCGGGCCTGGGCTGGATTCAAACCCGCCAGCTCAGGTGTACGTGGCTGGCGCCTTAGCTCATTGAGCCACAGGCGCTGAGCCTCTCTTAGCTATAAAAGTAATCTACAGGTCTTCTCATTCCTCTCTTTGAAAAGAACTTGCAGAATGCAATCCTTACCTTTTTATGACCAGTATTTGCTTCTTTTATAAGACCAACCTGCTGCCTGTATTCATGTGGTTTTCTTACTTTTCTCAATAAATTGGCCTTTCTGTTTTTGTCATTTTTCTTCCATTTCTTCTAGAAACAAGTTAGCATTTCCATCAAACTTCAAAAGTCCACTTTGACCTTGACTTTTCAACCACACATCATCATTCATACATTATCATTCTCATGTCATTCACAGATATTTTTTAAAAAATTGTTTCTCTTACTTTGAAGTCCATCCTAATCTGATCTCAGCTTCAAACCCTTTACTGAAACTATTCTCATTAAAGATATCTAAGACATTACAATTGCCAAAGTAAATGATTCTTTCCAGTCCAGGAACAATTTAGCTTCTCTGATGCATTTGAAACTTTTGTTGTTGCTGTTCTTTGCGACAGGGCTTTTCTCCATTGCCTAGGTTAGAGTGCAGTGGTGCAATCACAGCTCACTACGGCCTCAGACTCTTTGACTCAAGTGAGCTTCCTGCCTCTGTCTCCCAAGTAACTAGGACTATGCATGTGCACCACCACACCTGGCTAATTTTTTTGTTTGTTTTTAGTGAAATGTGGGTCTTGGCATGTTGCCAAGGCTGGTCTCAAACTCATGGAGTTAAGCAATCCTCCTGCCTTGGTATCCTGAAGTGCTAGAGTTACAGGTGTGAGTTTTTGCACCCAGGGCAGTACTGTTCGAAAATAGAATCTCTTTTTAGAAAGTTAGAAAGTACAGAGACGCAAAAGGAAAGAGAAGTCACCCATAGTCCACTAGCTGGAATAAGTCACTGAAAACAGCTGAGTGTGTAACTATATAATAATTTGTATTGTCACTCTGAGCATACACACACAAACACACACCCATATACATTCTTTCCCTCTCACAAAAGTCTGCCATTTATTGTGTTTGGCGATTGTTTTCTTCACTAATATATCATGAACATTGTTCTATGTCAAAATACCCAATTGCATTTTTGTCAGTATTTCAAAAATTATTTTTAAATAAAACTAAATAACTTTTAAATATGTGCCTTATAAATATTTTCTAACCAATTGTACATTACTGAAGCAAAAAACAAAAGAAAGCTCACACAGCTCTATTAATATTACACCAGATAGAATTTTAAGCAAAAACATTCCTAGATATTAAAGAAGTCCATTTTACAATGATCACAATGAATTTCCTGATTTAAATCACCAGGGAAATATAATTTACATGCAAATGAAATTATAACCTTAAAATAGATAAAAACAAATACCATCAGAAGTACAAGGAGAAAGGGAAAAATCCACGACCATAATGTCAGACTCTGAAACACCTGTTTTACTAAATAGTAGAGCAGAGGCAATAGAAAAGTCAGTAATCAGTAAGGAGGTAGATTTGAATGATAAAGTTAAAAATTACCTAATGTGCAAATGTGGAACACTGCACACAATAATTGCAGAAAAACACAAGCCTTTCAAGTAAACATAAAACGTTTACAAAAAGTTTATTCTGGGCCATAAAAAGAATCTCTAAAAATTTCAAATACTAAATAAAGTATATTCTCTGAACTCCTATTAACTTTATTTTCTTATTATCAAAAACAAATAGTAATTATAGAATCTATGTATATTTAGAAATATCTTTGGAAATATCAATAGCTCCTTATGTAGCAGATAAAAATCAATGAAAATCTCTTTACATTTGGAAATATCACTGATAACTGTATGATCGCCATGAATTTGGAACTTTTTTTTTTTTTTTTTGAGACAGAGCCTCAAGCTGTCACCCTGGATAGAGTGCTGTGGCATCATAGCTCACAGCAACCTCCAATTCCTGGGCTCAAGTGAGTCTCCTGCCTCCGCTTCCCAAGTAGCTGGGACTACAGGCACCCGCCACAATGTTCGGCTATTTTTTGTTTGCAGCCATCATTGTTGTTTGGTGGGCCTGGGTTGGATTCAAACCTGCCAGTTCAGGTACATGGCTGGCACCTTAACCCGTTGAGTCACAGGTGCCGAGCCGGAAGTTAACTTCTTAATAAAACATACGTCAAAGAAGAAAGATAAGGGAAATTAGAGAAAACATTAAACTGAATAATAATTTAAAAATTAAAATTAAAACTTGTGGGATATAGCCAAAGCAAAATCTTGAGGAAAATATACATATTTGGATTTAATAGTAGAGGGAAAAGGCAATGATAATGGTATCTCACATTTATTTTAATAATTTTCTTTAGTTACCTCTGCTTTTCTTTCATATCATCTCAATAAGTTATAAAAAGAATTGAAAAATAAAATAAAAATTAAAATGAAAATAATAAAGGTAAGATTTTGAATTATTGAGAAAAAATAAACATAATTTATTTATTTATTTATTTTTTTTTTGCGGTTTTTGGCTGGGGCTGGGTTTGAACCCACCACCTCCAGCATATGGGGCCAGTGCCCCACTCCTCTGAGCCACCCAGAAAATAAACATAATTAAAAAAGACCAAGGCAATCACATTGCTTCTGGGAAAGTACAAAGTAAATTTTGCAAGCCTTTGGAAAATGGATCAAGAGAAAGAGTTAAAATCTAAGTAAATCTAAAAATGAAAAGATACTGCAGACATTTTGAGTCAATCACAAGTTAAATATATAGATGCAATGGACCCATTCTTAAAAAAAAATCTTATCAAAATTGACTCACGAAGATCTAGATATATAAAAACAGAACTGGTAGTTAAAATATTCTGAAATCCACATTTTTAGGTTGTTTGCTTTCTGGAGACTTACACCAAATGATCAAATAGAAAAATAATTGCCATGTAACAAAGTTTTTCAGAGAAGAAAAACAACATAGAAAACAGTTCAACTCATTTTTAGAGCAAGCATGACCTTGAAACCACAATCCAAAAAAGAGAACATAAGTAATAGGCCAATCTCAGCTATAAATACAGATGAAAATATTCTAAACAAACATTATCAAATCAAATCCAGCATTATATACATAGAAATACATCACAATCAATCTGTTCATGTATTTCTGTATATGTGCATGTACATGTGTTTGTAAGTAAACAGGTCTGATTATTAGATTAGAGTCTCAGAAATAGAACTTTTGAGCCAAAGAGTAACACACCTTCCAAAATTGTTCTATATAATACAACATTCTTTCTGGTAAGATTACATGAACTTTCACTTAAAACAAATTTTTAAATATAGCATCATCAACTTAGGAATATTCTGTTAACATTTTTTCAGATTATAGATAAAAAATATTGGGCAGTGCCTGTGGCTCAAAGGAGTAGGGCACCTGCCCCATATGCTGGAGGTGGGTTCAAACCCAGCCCCAGCCAAAAACCACACACACACACACACACACACACACACACACACACACACACACACACAATATATATATATATATATATAATCTAATCTAAATCTATATATATATATATACATATATAATCTAATTGTTCAATTTCCATTATTTTGATTACTAGTGAGGATAAAGTTTTCAATCATATGATTATTAATAATTTGCCTATCTTCTGAAAAACTTCTCATGAATACTCTTAAACCATATTTCATTTAGTGCTTTTTTCTTGTTAAATATGAGTGACTACATAATTAATATTTTCATACTATGTGTTATAAACATGTTCCAGTTTACCATCAATATTTTAGATATACAATTCAATCACTCCTGTTTTCGTTGGGTTTCCTAAGGTGTTTCCAGAAATGAATGCAAATTAAGAGTATTAGCATGAGATAGGCCAAATGTAGGCTGA
Organism: Arctocebus calabarensis; assembly: GCA_963573935.1. Taxonomy (NCBI): domain Eukaryota; kingdom Metazoa; phylum Chordata; class Mammalia; order Primates; family Lorisidae; genus Arctocebus; species Arctocebus calabarensis. The sequence continues at coordinate 63,498 of CAUYON010165159.1, forward strand.
TTATCTTGAAAAGTACAATATATAAAAGACAAAATCTTCTAGCAATTGAAAGGTTTAAGCCCTTCATGAATAGGGATATATTGCACATTGAAGAACACTGGTTATAAAATCAGGATTCCTGAGTTTTAGGCCTGCAACTTGCCGGGTATGTGCTAAGAAAGTGCATCTCTGGGACAAGGTGCTTTGAAAATTGCTATGTAAATATTAGGTAATTCTTGTGGTCTCTTTTACTTCTTTAAAAAGTAATTTTTGTCAAATTCAATTGTGTAGAAGCTTAGAAAAGCCAACATTAAAAGTTTTAATGCAATGCTAAGTTCTAGTAGAAAGTAATTATCTGGTCCATTCCTTTTAATTGGTGAAAACGTTTCTATTTTTTTTTCTTAATGACTTTCATATGTCCTTAGGATTTATATAATTAGAACACTTTTCAGAAAGAAGATAGTTAAACCAAACAAATGGTGAACTTGAGTGTACCAGAAGAGGTAAGTTTCAAAAGCCAGGCTCTTAAATAATCTGTGTGTGTATGTTTGCATGAGAGAGAGGGAGACAGGGAGAGGAGAGAGAGAGAGAGAGAGAGAGAGAGAGAGAGAGAATGTGTATGATTGCTTTTAGCTGTGTACAAGACTTTAAAATTTAACTAAACATGACACACACACACAATAAAAAGAGGAACACATTTTTAAAAAACATAGATGGCAATTAAAGACTTAAATCGAAGATCTAAAATTATGAAACTACTAAAAGAAAACACTGGGGAAAGACTGTTACTTCTTATAGCTCAAACACCATTGCCATTAGTGTTCTTGGTTGCAAAAGAAGGAGGCTTTTTGTAAACTCCCAAGAAAGAAGGCAAGAGATAATACAAGTAATGTTTTCTAGCTCATTTTATGAAGTCCATATAGCTCTAAAACCAAAGGAGCTAAAGACATTGTGAGAAAAGAAAAATTACAAATTAATATTCCTTATAAACATATACACAGAATTCCTTAGCTGAATATAAGTATATAAAATACAATGATATGAAAAAAGGGTAATGCATTGTGGGTTTACCATAAAAGTCAAACCATCTGATTGAAATATTGATTTAGTTAGAAAAGTCATGTGATAATTCATCAGGTGCAAAATACACATTTATCAAAATTCAGTCTCAATTCATGATAAAACATTCTTTTCAAAATAAAAATAGAAGGAACAGTTCTCAGTCTAATGAAAGGCATGTACAAAAATTCCAGAGTTAAGTATCATTTTGATGGTGAAATAAGAAACGTGTCTCCTCAAAGATAGGGTAAGGGCATGGATGTCTACTTTTTATTAATAGACTTTAGTTTTTAAAGCAGTTTTATAGCAAAATGGAGAGAAAGGTAGAGACATCCATGTACTCCCTACCCTACATGTACACAGCTTACCTCTGTATCAAAATTCATCACTAGAGGCTCAGCGTCTGTGGCTCAGCGGGCTAAGGCGCCAGCCACGTACACCTGAGCTGGCGGGTTCAAATCCAGCCTGGGCCCCGCCAAAAAAAAAAAAAAAAAAAAAAATGACGGCTGCAACCAAAAAATGGCCGGGCGTTGTGGCGGGCGCCTGTGGTCCCAGCTACTTGGGAGGTGGAGGCAAGAGACTCGCTTGAGCCCAGGAATTGGAGGTTGCTGTGAGCTG